>PVJO010002402.1:0-144680 GCA_004026905.1 Hystrix cristata | reverse complement strand
GGGGAGAGGGGGCAAATTATATTACAAATGCATGAAACAACCTGACACAGCCTCACTCTGTGAAACGAGTATATATGCTGACTGAGTAACTTTGGAAATAACAGGACTCTGTAAAACAAAGTCAAAATAAACTATCCATAAGAACCGTATTCTAGTTGATAAAATGATCCCACAAGGATATGAGTTAATAATCTGAGTGTTTCTACCTATATGCCAGAATGTTGGATAATGTGAGCCAGGATTCTCACTCAACACACACAGAAGCAAAATGACCCACGTTGTAGTGGCCTGGAGTTGGGGACACCAGTATGCAAGCACAGTTATCTTGATAGAGATGCAAGTAGTTATCTATTTGCAGATATATGCATGTGTGTCTTTTGGTCAGTGTTTACATACGTGAATGCCCAGACCTTGGTTTCTAACACCATTCTCCAAGAAAAGAAACAAGGTCAAATGTGACAGTTGGATGAGTCTAGAATTCAGCTGGGAAATAGATAAGATGATCCTGTAGATCTCAAGTGGCCAAAAGTAAGAAAGTGCTAAAGACAAAAAGTATAGTGAAGGAGTAGGTGAAAAGGATGAAGTAGTCAAAGAGGAATGACCTCGGTAACCAAAACTGGAACAAAGTGAACAGGAAAACAAGTATAGTAAGGACTGGGGAGTGAAGCAGGTGCACAATACTGGGTTAGATTTTGAGAGAGAAAGAGAGAGAGCTAGAAACAGAGAGGGAGGAAGGAGGAAAGGAAGGAAAGAGGGAAGGAAGGAGGGAGGGAGGGAGGAAAGGAAGGAAGGAAGAGGGAAGCAAGGAGAGAGGGAGGGAGTAAGGAAGAAGGGAGGGAGGGAAGGAAGGAAGAAGGAAAGAAGGAGGGAGGGAAGGAAGGAAGGAGGGAAGAAGGGAGAAAGGTTATTATATCCCAAAGTATAAAATTCCCATGCTTGAATATTGATACAAATAAAGGATTCAATAATTAAATAGATGAGGCCGAAGAATTTGAAATAATTTATGTACTCTGCCCTCAAGGAGATGCATATAATTCCTTCTCCGTAAATTTGGGTTTACACACAAGGACTTCCTTCAAAGGAGTCCAGTATGGAAAGGAGAACTAAATAACAGGAGAAACCTGACAAACAGAAGGTCAGCAAGGTGTTTAAGGTCGCCATTGATAGTGACGTGTCCTGCTACTTAAGATACGCTGAAATGGCACTTTATTTCCCTGATCTTCTCAAGAACACATACACCAGCCAAATCCTGAGGAAGCCAATTCTCTTCAAAAGTATTAATGTTACTAAAAAGAAGGAAGATCTGAGAAATTCTCACAACCACAAGCAGGAGGAGACGTGGTAACTACCTAGTGTGTGGCATCCTGGATGGAATCCTGCAGTAGAAAAAGGACATTAGGAAAAGACTGAAGAAATCTAAAGTATGAACTTCGGATAATCAATGCAAGACAAAGAAATGATTCATCATTAATTATCAACAAATATTGTATTAAGTCTCACTTTCAAATCTTTATTCATACTAATTTACCAAGATGAGCGACTTTAGCCCTCTCTTCCAGTAGTTTGGAGTTCACCCATTCTCCAGTTAAGGTTGACCGCCACCTTTTCCCCTGGTCTGACCTGTACTATTATAAACCCCAGACCTCTCCCTGTAAGGACTTAGTAACGGACTAGGTGTCACACTGCTTAGTCCCTATTTACGTGTTAAACTTTCCTCTCCATTCTCTTTGTATCCACATTATTCACGAAATGATCTGAAAGTGGCTGTATCTTTGTAAACTTACTGTACACAGCAATCCACTTTTTATACAATTCTAGACTTAAGGTTTAGTCAATTAAAATTTGTTGATTAGTTTAAATAATCACAAATGATGTATCCCAAAGTACCTTTGCAGACTCGAGAGTGTGTCTATTACCAGGTGCTCTTTCTTCTGAATATGACCTATTGGTTTCGAGATTCACAGACCTGGCAAAGATTAACTGATCTTTTCTTTCAAAAGATTTCACATCTCCCATATGACTAAAATATAAAAGTTAAACTCCAATACTTTCACATACCAAATTCTGCCAATAGTTTCAGGTGTCTCCCCTGATATTTTCCCAGTTTGACATTTTGCTCCAAACCAAACAAATCACTTAGTTTATTAGGGAGGCAGAGAGGATGAGGGTAGATTCCCACATTCATCTACCTCTATGTAGTTAGCAGTGAGCCTCACTCCGCTCAAACCACTTCTTCAACTAAGTCATTAATAACCTTTTTCTCCTTCAACTGATAAGACTTGGATGTTCTTTTCCCATCCTTTTGTTTTGAAGTATTGTACCGCATTTTTTCAACAAGACCATTAAAGACTTATCTATTGACATAATATTAACTTACTGTCTGCCAACCGTACTGTAAGACACTTGATAACAAAGCTGTGTTTTCATCATCTTTTTTTCACATATATTCACACAGTAGTTCCACATAATATCCTTAAAATAAGGCCTATTTATTAGCTAAGTAAATTAATGAACATGAACACAGCATGATAAGTAAGAACCTACTATAGCATATATGATTCCCAAATGTCCTAATATCTATAAAAAGTTGGTGTATTTCCCACAATATTCCAGAAAATGCCAATTTTCCTAATACCTCATGAAAATATCAAGTGACCCTCTCACTGAGGGGTCTGAAGTTTAAAGCACACCTTCCATGGATGGTAGTGTGTAAATTTGGCCATTTTATTTTTAGTTTATATTGTATACACCTTATTCCTTTATACTTGACATTCTAAAATGTATCTATACTTGTTACCATGGACCGGTCTTGTCCTTTCCTCCATACAAATCCTAAACAAAGTATTGCCCTGAAGCACAGGTTACCTCTTGAGTTCCAAGCCTCTCTTGACATTTCTCCACATAAGAATTTTAACTTACCAAGAAAGTAGCCCCGCTTTTCACGAGCACAGATGATGTGATGCTTGACATTTATTTTAAAACAAGCCAGTGCAGGTAGGGAAAATGATGGAAAACAAGAGATGAAACAAACTTGGCGAACATTGCTGTTTTGAATCTGCACGATGGTACATGAATGTACCCATGTGTACTGTCTTCTAGGTGTTTTATGCTCGCATTCTTCCAAGATTAAAAGCTCAAATAAATACAGAAACAGGTGAGGGACCGGAAGTAAATGTTTACAGCAGAATGCCAAACATCTTACAGTTTAGTTTGTAAATCAGAGTTGTCTAGAGTTATAGTTCTATTGAAAAGCCTCAGTAAATGCATAGACTCTGATTGAAAGAATAAAACTCTCTCCCCTTTTTGAAAAGCAATTCTCCCTTGAGAGACAAGTTTGCATTTCTAACTACATGGCACCAAAGTGTATCCAGTCCATCTTTCTGTTGGCGTCTTCAAAACTGTGCTTCTGAATGCATCTGGGCTCCTGAGAGAGATTTTCCCAGACTGACGCAGGGACTCTGACAGAGTGTGGCAGAGAGGCCCACAAAGGACCAATCTATCAATGTCCTCACACGGAAGGTGCCTTTCTGCCACCACATCCTGATGCTAAATGCTTCCAGAGGCAGGCCATCAGCAACAATGCGACACACTGTGGTACTCAGGGGACCTTCTACAGGCTGAGTGTGCAGGGTACATTCCCATAACTTGTGGTCCCACATTTTAGTGGTCGATGTTTATATGAAGCAGGGAGAAAAACAGCTTCTTTCTTAGGTGCATTCTATTGCCTTTCAGCCCGTCTCTCGCATATTCTTCTCTCAGTACCGTGTGCTTAGCCACCTGGCCACTTGCCCAAGCTCTCTCCTATTACGCTTGACCTTTGCCTTGTCTGGAATAGTCTTTTCTCCTTGGATCCAAGGTCTACCTAGAGTTCCCAATCAACTTATGGGCAAAAAAATTCAGGCGGCTAGGCTCAGCTGTATTTTCTGCTGTCTCTCAAGAAGAAGCTTGTTCTCTTGTTAGAATTTCTTCTGATAATTTAAAAAGACTCCCTGCTCAAGTGTCGTTTCTTCCTGCTGATGTTTCTGACCCTAAACAAGGGGCGACAATGCAATCAGCCCTGGAAACTCTCTGTTCTTTGGATTCAGAGTGGATGCTCTTGAAATCACCCAGTAAATCAGCAGCGAACCGCGTGTCCCGGGTGAGTTTTTCACCAACTCTGCCTGCTGAAGGCAGAAAGTGGAAGTCTCTAAACTTTAGGGAAACCTTCTCAGGGAAGAACTAAGGGCACAGACTTCAGCAAGCTAATTACTTCACTCTGAAACAGGCCGGGTTGACCAGAGTCATGGAGTGAGGTTCTGGGGCTCTATCTCCCTCTGTGCTTCTGCATTTTCTTTCCTTTATGCTCTTTGGTCTCCCTTTTTATTCTCTACTTCCTGCCTTGTGCTCAGTCTTTCTACACTGCTCCATTTTTTTTCATACTAAAAATTATTTTAAGGCACTACAGTTTTAATATTTTTTCTAGTAGGGGAAGTGGAAAACGGAGAGGGAGTTGAAATCAAGGTTTGGGTGGCGGAATTTCCTCACTGAGAGCAGTCTGAGAAGTGTGAGCTTTTTCTTTTGGCGAATGTCATGAGATTCTTCACAGTGAGAAAGTGTGAAAGGGTGAGCCCTGAGACCTGACCTCTGTCTTTCATCTTTTAATAAATTAGCTTGGTGATTGAGGAACATCAACTTACCCATCTGGACCTCTTCTTTTCTTTTATAAAAGAAAAATGCTGGGTGGTGCTGTCCGGTCCCCAAGCGTCCCCTTGCCACGGGCCAAACTCACTGTGTCCTCCAAAGCTGTGCTTAACCCATATTTCTTAAGGAGTATTTATCTGGTATGGGATCTTTGGCCTGCTCACCTGGGGATAAGATGCTGTATTCTTAGACAGAACACCCTCTTAGTGCTTCTCATTTGCAAGTCACAAAACATTATTAGAGACCAAAAGAGAGAGCAGTCAATGGCATGGTGAAGGCAAAAAACAGGTGTGTCGATTTTCACGCCACACTCTATCTGAGTATAGGGTTGGGGTAGTGCCCAGAGGAGGTGTGTAGGGGAGCATCGTTACCGTTGATCAAAAGAAATGCAGTCATCACTCAGTATGTGGGAGGATTGTTTCAGCTCCTCCCCATGTACTGTGGATACCAGAATCCAGAAATGTTCGATTCCTTTATGCAAAATTGTCAATATTTGCCTATAACCCACACACAGTCTCCCACATACTTTAAAATCATCCCTAGATCACTCGTACTGCCTAACGCAATTTAAATACTATGTAAATACTTGTTATATTGTGTAGTTAGGGAATAATGGTAAGAAATAAAATCTGTACAGACTTCCTTTTTTCAGTTATTATTAACCTGTGGCTTGTTGAATCCATGGATACGGGGCCCATGGATACACAGTGCCCACCGCCCTGCTTGGTGTTGCTGTATGACATAAACTTTGCAAGGAAGTTGCTCCTCTGACTGCTGCATGGAACTTAGCACTATTGTGACACTATGATTCATGCAGTATTTAAAAATAACTTCACTGGTGCACCTTAAATGTACACAGGGAGCCCTTTCAGCTAAGGCAAAAGCAAATCCTCAACCTTCATTTACTGATTCTTCTCTTTGTTCAAAATTGTAGATCTGCAGGCTGCACTGAGTGTCGTGTTCTGTTCATGTAACTGGGGTCACTCCAAAGATAAAGCTAAAACGGTAGTTTCTTTTGATTTTAGAAGGAAAAACAGGCACTATGCTCTAAAGAAAAAACATAACATCATGTAATAAATTCTGTGAAGCCAAAAGAGAACCAAATTAAGAAGAAAATAGCTGCAGGCTGAGGGTGGTCACCTATGCAGGGTATGCAAGGAGAGCCTGTGTGGGGAGATAAGTGCCAAGCAGAGGTCTGCAGCGCATGTGGAGATAATGTACGCACAGGTGTGGGTGGAGAACATGTAGGTGAAAGGGACAGCAGATGCAAACTCCCTGGGATACAAGAAAGCCAGGAGTGGCCCAGGAAAGAAAGACCAGCGTGGCTACACTGCAGTTACAAGAGGGAGAAGGATAGAGGATGAAAGTCCAGGGGCAGGCGGGATCAATTTGTAGGGCTCAGAAGGCCACAACAGCAAGTGTGTTTGTTTCTTTGTGTTCTTTGTCTGGCTCCAACACTATACACTGATAAAGGCGCTACTCGTCTGCAGTCTCCACAGCAGGTAGAACACATTCTGCGTGAGCCTGGGTTGTGGGCCTGAGGCCAAGAGTTCCAAACAAGCGAGTGAGGAAATCTACTTTTAGATGAAGACCGTAGTTTCTATGTAGATAAGTGATTTCAGAGCAACACAATGAAAGCAGATTTTATAAGATGCCACTGGAAAAGGTAGCAAGAGGTGAGGGAGCTAACGCTAACAAAAATATAGTGAGATGTGGTTGGCTTTAAGCTCTTTTATCAAATAGAGCCAACGAGTCTTGTCAGTGGATCAGATGAATGTCAGGAGTAAGGGAGAGGAGACCCCAGTGTTTGGGGTCTGGGTACCTGGGTGTACAGTGGTACCCTCTACAAAGATGAAAAAGGATAAGTCTGAGAATGATGTAGAAACCTTTAGTTGCTGCCAAACCATCATTTTTTCTTCTGTATCATCAATTTGTCCCTGTCTTCTGAGTCTCCCTATAAATAAACAAAGGTAGGATACCCTTCCATAGAATGTATCTATTTCTAGCAGATCTCCTCTTCGGCCTTCCATGGCTCCGCTGCCTTTCCCATGCTGTAAGATAAAGCTGGGTTCTGCTGGATTTGAAACGGGAGAAAACAGGGAAATATCGGAGGACAAGAGGAATCACAAGACAAAACGTTCCCGTGAAGCCCTCTGCCTTAGGTGGCATCTTTGGTAGAGCCAGGGACTGAGCATTTGGCACATCGACTCTACTTAAGGAAGAATAGACAGAGCCATAATAAAAGAATAAGATGGAATGACTAATGGAAAGGAGAAACCCCGCAAGAGTATGTTATGTCAGTCTGGCATGATGGCACATGCCTGTAATCCCAGCACTTCGAAGACTGAGGCAGGAGGATCACAAGTTTGAGCCCCGGCTGGGCTACCGGGAAAAACTTTCTCAACTTCCTCCTCCCTGAAAGAACATGTCATACCCAAAACCAAGAGGAAGACAGAATAACCAACTCTGTCGAATACTACAAAGAAGTCAAGTAAGAAAGTAACTAAGAATTTTCCATGACTGTATTTTATAATTGGTCCTATGAGAAGAACAGCTGGTTTGGACTAGAAGAGATGAAGGCTTGATGAGGAGAGATTAAGGCAAAGTATGAGGGGAAGAATTAGACAGAAGTGTTGATATGTTTTAAGAGGACCAGAATGGCTGAGGCAGGAATTCTCTCAAGATAAGAGGTATATCAGAAATCCCTCCAAGCATATAAAACAGGTTTGACCAGTTAATGGGAGAACTAAAAGAACAAGAACACATGAAGGAGCCCAGAGATTAGTATATTCAGGGTACTACCTTCTTCTTTCTTCTAGCTAAAGTGGCAAAGGAGCAGGAACTAGTATTAGCACCTAAGGTTTGGAGTCATTTGCAAAATCTGGAAATATAGCAGTCACGTGTTGCTGGCACCAGAGCCCAGTCAACTTAGTCTTTACCAGAAATTGTCTGCGCTTCAAGATTCTTTGAGCTAATCACTCAACACTGATTTGGGGAATCTTATTATTGGGCAGTAATATGCATATGCATGCTGTAGTTAGAATGTTGAATATCACCTCAAAGTCCAGGTAGTGAGGGCTCAGGGCTCAGTGTGGTGCTACTGGGAGGCGATGGAATCATTGGAAGAGAGCCGGGGGGGGGGGTGTCTTAGGTCTTGAAGGAAATTGGGAAACCCCAGTCTTTTCCTTCCCTCCCTTCCTTTCTCTCCCCTCCCTGTCTTCCCTTCTTTCTTTCTTTTCTTCTTTCTTTTTGTCTTTCTTTTTCTTTTTCATTTTTCAGTACAGGGGATTGAACTCAGGGTCTTCTTACTGGGTTAAATCCCAAGCCCATTTTTTTTGAGACAGGATTTCACTATTGTCCAGACTGAGTTGAACTTGTGATCCTCCTGTCTTAGCCTTCCAGAGAGCTGGGATCACTGGGGTGTAGCACGCTGCCCATCTTCTTCCTCTTTCCTCTTCAATTTCTGGCCATGAGGGAAGCAGTTCACTCCACCATGTGCTCCTTGCCACGCCATCCAGTGGCCCCACCAGGAGCCCAAAGCAGTGAGTGCTCCTGACTCTGAGACTCCAAAGCTGTGAGCCAAAATGGACCTTTACTGCTTACAAATTAATAACCTCAGGTGTTTCATTTTGGTGACAGAAAGCTGGCTAACACAATACGAATCATCTCAGGAGCTTAAAAAATCCTGGATCTCAGACTATAACCCAAACTGATTAAGCCATAATTTGCAAAGTGAGGGATAAAGCATTGGTATTTTTTAGAAGCTCTACCCCAAACTGCAATGTACAGCCATGTCTGAGAACCACTAATCAAAAATGTAAAACAGAACTGAATTCCTCGTTGCATGAAAGACTGCAGTGCTTGAGCCCAGGACTAAGGTATCCATCATTACAATAAATGGTGAAAGCCCGGAAACTCTCTGTACCATTGAATTAATTTCCTTAATGAAACAGGCTGCCTGCAAGCTCCATCCCTTTAATGCTGTTTTGAGGTTATGAAAGCAAAAGATGAAAAGCCCAGCAGCAAAGTTCTCTGTGTTTCCTTTCACCATAAACACAGTAATTAAGTAGTGTGGTCAGCCACACGGCATAGAGGGCCACATTTCCTAGGATGATGTATATCTTAAGTGAGAGCAGTAAAGGGCATGCGCTAGGCACGGAGGGTGAGGAATTATCTCATCTGATCTCTCTTCAATCCACTAAATCTCTTTCAGGGAAGATCATGTTTGTCCTTCTCTAGTTCGGATTATATCGTGTACTTCATAATTAGAGATTCTCTCTTTATTGCAGCCCAAAACATTTGTCACTTTTAGGGAATCAAAATCTTGAGTCTGTGGATCAGAATTAAGCTCCTGGTCTTTTACCGAGAATCCTGCATTTCGGGTAAGTAATTTCCCTAAGCAGCTGGGATTTAGTCAGTGTTCCTAGTTATAATTAAATGATAAATCTTCATGTGGAAGGCATCCAACACCAAATATGTCAGTTTCACCGAAGCAGAATAGAGCACAGGATACGTTCACCTAGGAAAATGATTCCACTTTGGAAAACTATATTCTCTTGTCAGAAGCCAGATGACAAGCAGTTGCCTATGAACAGTCAATTAGAAAAAGGCTCTTTAGTGACTTATAATGCATCATTCACTCCCTGTCTCTATGCGGTTTTCTGGAAATAACGAGGGCTCCTTCCCTGCCTACCATTTCTCTACTAGCAGCAGCATGGCCAGTATCTGGATAGGCTTAGTGCTCAGCACCGGTTCAGGGGTGCAGAGCTCAGGAAGGGGCGGAGACACCCCTCGGGCACACAGACCAGCATGCTATCCACAGCTTTCACTCCAGGTCCTATCGAGTGTCTTCACTAAACATTTATCAGATTCCAGCATAAGCTGGGTGTGGTGGAGTCCCACACTCTGGAGGCTGAGGCAGGAGAATTGCAGTGAGTTCGAGGCCAGCCTGGGCTGCATAACCAGGCTCTGTCTCAAAAAAAAAAAAAAAAAGTCAAGCATAGGCTGGGTAATAGAGGAGTTTCTGGCACTTTTATTTCAGTCATGCAATAAGTATTCACTGAGAAGCAGAGAGGAGAAACATTGCAGTTAGTGATACAAATAGTTCTTTCCAAATTTAAAATCATGCAGCTCTGTTCACATATGTATGTGTGTATTAATATGGTCATCTACAGTTCTGTTTGATTCATTTCTACACCCATGTCTCCTACCATGAGGCACTGAGGGTACATGCGCTCCTCAACTTCGAATAATAAACCCATCATAAATTGAAAATGCGGTAAGCTGAGAGTGCATTTTGCACCCCTAACCTTCTGAACGCCAGCTCTGCTAGAGTCCACCATCCAGAATTGGGTGTTTCCCCTAGAGATCACGTGGTAGCCAGGGAGCTGAGCTTGCTGCTGCTGCAACTCCTCAGGAGAGAGTCTCTGACCTGCTCACCATATCACTAGCCGAGGAAAGACTAAAATTCAAAATTTAAGGCAAACTGAACATCATCAGCTAAACAATTTAAGTCTATAAGATTCAACAAGCCTTTGCTGGCAATGTCTTGCGGGAATGATCAAATTTATAGTTAGGTCTATTTTGAAAGTGAGCAAATTCTGAGCAAGCTACTTAGACTCTATGAGCTTTAGTTTTCTTATATGTAAAAGAGGCACAAGAGTCGTAGTTCTAAGGCAAAATCTGCGTTCATGTCAGTATCTACATACTCCAATAATGCCTCACATGCAGAAAGTACTATATTACTCTTAGTTATTATGTGGCTACTAATGCAGTTGTTACTATTGGCCTCTCCTAGAGAGTATTTTTATCTCTATCTTCAAGGCCAGCTCATTCGGCAATAATTGGAACCATCTACTGCTCGAGGGGTCTTTTCACGAATTCCTTTTTCTTTGTCCTACATCAGTCTTTCTGCTAGATCATACTAATTAACATTCAAAAATTCTATCATTCCTCCCATGTTAGGGGAACAAATGTATCCCATTTTCATCCCACTTGTCTCCCCATTTTCCTGTTCCAGGTGGAGCAGTATTTCTTTGAAAAGATGTCTTTTTCTTTTGTTGCCAGTGTAGTGAAAAGATGCAAAATACAAATAAGCATGTACAAAATGTAAAGTACAAGATGTGGTCACTTTATGACCCTGTGCCGGGAAGTTCTCTGTTCCAGGGTTCCAGGGAACCTTACAACACACCCAGAGTTGCAAGAAGAACTGCAAAAAGGAACAACGGGGACCAATCATGTGCCGCCACGCTTTCCTCTCCCGCGCGCGCCCTCCCCTTCCCGTGCCTGTTCCCTACCCCATAAAAACCCCACACTCCTGTAGTTCGGGGCTATTACCTCTGCCTCTTGTGTGAGGGGTACGTATTGGCCCAGAGCTCTGTTTGAACATAGCTTGTTGTTTTTGCATCGAACCTGGTCTCTCTTGTCGTTCTTGGGCGCCACTCACCCTTGTGCCGGGTAAGTTGGGGGAGGTTTTTTTGGCTTCAACATTTGGTGCGTTGGCCGGGAAACAGGCGGACGCCCCATATGACAGAGAGTCTTACGGTTCGCAAGCTGTTCTAGTTGTGTTGGCGCCGTTGTCGTTCAATGTGTTGTTGTCGTTGTTGCCTCTGGTTTGTCGGTTTTTCTTCGGGACGGCCGTGGGAAAGGGGGCTCCAGTGGGGAGCCACGAAGCAGCTGCCCAGGGGACCATAAGGACCCCTGTGGCTGCGGGGAACGGACACGCTCGGACTCACAGGCTGTGACCCTAGAGGGACACCTCTGGGGGAACTGGGGAAACATGAAATCCTCCCCGCAGGATAACACGGAATCTGCCCTAGATGTGAGGGAAGGCATAGAATCCTTCCCCAAGGAACAAGGCGAGTGGGAGTCATGGGATCCTCCTGCTTCAGTCTTTCTTGTGCCCCGAGAGGAAAACGTTCTTCTTGTCGGACAGACTCGGTGTACTCAGCTCCCGAGTACGGTTACTTTCGGTTTCTTGTTTGAACGGCGCTATGGGCGGCGGCTTTGCTTTGGTATTCTAATGCTATTGTCTCTCCTAATGATGTTGCTTTGTTTTCTGTATTTTGAGGGAGAAATGGGGTCAAAAGTCTCTACGCCTCTCTCTCTAACCCTTGATCACTGGGCTAAGGTAAAAGCCCGGGCTCATAATTTGTCAGTGGAGGTTCATAAGGGACCATGGCGGACCTTCTGTTCCTCGGAGTGGCCAACTTTCGACATGGGGTGGCCCCGCATTAGAACCTTCAATATGGGCACTATAAAGAAGGTAAAAGCTATTGTTTTCCAGGAAGGACCAGGGGAACGTCCAAACCAACAGCCTTATATCCTGGTTTGGGAAGATTTAATTTCGAGCCCCTCCCCCTGGGTATGGCCATTTATAAAAGAAAAACCAAAAGTTTTGGTTTCTCAGGGGCCTGCTGGTAAAAAGGGGAAAAAAAAAAAAGACGAAACAAAAAATAACTCTGGAGCTGAACCCTCAGCCTCTCCAGCTGCTAATGAAAAGGGGACAAAAAAAGGTAATAAGAGGTAATTCTGAGGCTGGGGATCCCCCAAGAGAGCCCTCGGCCCCTCCAGCCCGAATCTATCCTGACATTGAGGAACCTCCCAAATGGCCGGCTTCTCCCCCACCCTATCCTCACAACCTCGGTGCAGGAATAGACCCAGCCCCCAGGGGGGAAGCAACCGCAGGCCTGGCCGATGGGCCGGCAGTGGGCCCAGCCGATGGACCTGCTGCAGGTACCCAAAGCCGGAGGGCAACGAGCCCGGGGGGGCCAAATTCCACCTCTGCCCTCCCATTACGAACATACGGGCCGCCTGCAGACCCTCCGGGCCTGCAGCCCCCTTCAATATTGGCCTTTTTCATCAGCTGACCTTTATAACTGGAAAAGTAATCACCCTCCTTTTTCTGAAAATCCGACTTACAGGCTT
This sequence comes from Hystrix cristata, assembly GCA_004026905.1. Lineage (NCBI taxonomy): Eukaryota > Metazoa > Chordata > Mammalia > Rodentia > Hystricidae > Hystrix > Hystrix cristata. Next base: position 132,074 of record PVJO010002402.1, on the reverse strand, counting down.
GTTGGAGTCTTTGATGTACTCCCACCAACCCACGTGGGACGATTGTCAACAGTTGTTACAAGTGCTCTTCACAACTAGCACCTCCATTCTCTCTCATTCATTTTTATTTTGATTGTAGTAAAATACACAACATAAGATTTACCATCTTGACCATTTTAAGCGTACAATTCAATTACACCACCACTTATCTCCAGAACACTTTTCATCCTACAAAACTGAGACTTCACTTCTCTTCCTATCAAGCCCCAGCCCCTGACGAGCATCATTCTTTCTGTATCTATGATTTTTGCTTATTATGACTTAACAGTCCTACCTGTAAATGCAATATTATCCAAAATCAGGTTGATGCTTTATTTTTTAAAATTACAGTACAAGATAATTGCTGTTAATCCCCTCCAAATCCTCCCCCTCCCTTGTAACACACTTACCCCTTCAATCTTACCCTTTCTGAAGCACTTCCGGAAGTCTTCTGTGCTTTTGTTATGCCATTTTGGTTGCCTCAGTGTCCTGAATCCACTCAAAATGTTTACCTTTCATGGTTATTTTTACTTTGGGAGGAAGCCAAAGTCACATGGTGCCAGATCCTAGGAATAAGGTAGATGAAGACCTGCCACAATGTTTTTACAAGCCTGTCTTTTTTGTTAAATGACACACAGGAACAGCATTCACTGTATTTTTTTTTAATCATACCTTGTAAAGACACTTAACAAATTAACTTCCCGAGCTGCTTCAGAAGGCGGCAAGAATGATGGGATACATGCGTTTGAAGTGAGGGGAAGTAGTCTGGGGGGATTAGTGGCGTGAGTCTTTTACTGCCTTAATTTTGAAATGTAACATTCATTGTATATTTCGATCATCCCTCACGTGTGGAATCATACATTTTCATTTATTTGTAATTGACACTTTCACTTAGAATAGTATCTTCAATGTTCATGCAGGTTGTTGCATACATCACCTTCATGTATTTTGATGGTCCGTGATCAGGTACGCAAAAGTTGATAATTGTTTTATCTTTTTGCTCTCACATTAATATGTCTCTTTCCTCTGGTACCATTTCTTCATGAGAGCACGTTTCGTCTGCTGCTATTATAGCTAGACTCGCTCCTTGGTTGCTGTTTGCATGGAATAATCATTTCACTTTGAACATGTTTGTATTTGTGGGTCTAAAGTGACTCCCTCATACACAGCATACGGTTGGCACATTTTTTATTCATTCTACCAGTCTTCGTCTTTAACTGGGGAGTTTATATGTAATGTAGTTACTGATAAGGGGAGAGTTACTATTGTCAATTTGCTCTTTCCTTTCTAAAGGTCGTAATGTCGTAAGTCTTTATTAGCCCCTCCTTTCTTCTATTATCACTTTCTTTTGTGTTCAGCTGATGATTTTAAGGAAACATTTTAATTCCATTCTTATTCCTTTTGTACGTATTCTTTATTTTCTTTGTGGTCACATTTAATAACCTAAAGACAACTTTTACATAATTTAAGAGATTGATACATTATAAAACTTGAAATTATAAACTGAAAGTACAACAATGCTGATTTTAGACTAATATTTTTATATTAGATTCCAAAATCATGTAATAAACAAAAAGTGGTGTTATACACAATTTTTGCAAATGAAATCAGTCTTTTTTTTTTTTTTTTTTTTTTTTTTTGTGGTGCCGGGGATCGAACTCAGGGCCTTGTGCTTGCAAGGCAAGCACTCTAATCACTAAGCTAAATCCCCAGCCCCGAAATCAGTCTTTATAGTTGCTGCCATATTCATCTTTACTGAGAGTTTATTTCTTTATACAGTTTCAAGTTACTGTATAATGTCGTTTCACCTGAACCTCCAAGATCCCCTTTAGAATGCCTTTCAGAGTAGGTTTACTGGGAAAAAAAACACAAAACAAAAACAAACAAACAAACAAAAAAAACTTCCCTCAGCTTTTGTTATCTGGCAATTTAATTTCTCCCTCACTTTTGAAAAAGAGTTTTACGCGATACGGAATTCTTGTTTAGTAGTATTTGTTTTCTCTTTTACTACTTTTAGTATAATAGTCCACTCCTATGGCCTCCAGAGTTTCTGATGAGAAATCTGATGACACGCTAAACCTAGAGTCTCTTGTTTGTTATCACTCACTTCTCTCCTCCTACTTTCAAAAGTCTCACGTGGCTTGGCGCTCCACAGTTTGAGCACCACGTACCTCAGGGTGAGTTCATCCTCCTCACAATCTTCTCGAACGTTTGTGTTCTTTTTTCATCAAACATGTAGTTTTCAGCCACTAATTATTCAAATACTTTATCTATATCCTTCTCTCCCCCTCACTTAGTGTGTAAATCGGTTTCAACTTTCTTCAGACTTCTGTTTTGTCTCCTTTAGCTCAGTAATTTCAACTGTTTTATGTTCAAGTTCACTGACTCTTTCTTCTGCTGGCTCAAATCTACCTTGGAATCCCCCCGGCGAAACTTCATTTCAGGTACTGTGCTTTTCAGCTCCAGCATTTCTATTTGTTTTCTTTTTCTCTTTTTATCTCTTTATTTCCATCTGGTTCACGTGTCATTTCTGCGACTTTCTCCGTTTTTCTTTTAGTTCTTTGAGCTTCTCTTAAACAGTTGATTCTTGTCTAATAGATTGTCTTTCCCCAGGAAGGTTCATTTGATTTAGTCTTTTCCTTTGAGAGGTGGAACATATTATTCTTGTTTCTTTGTAGGCTTTGAGTTTTGTTGTTGCTGTTGAAAACTAGACCTCTGATTCTAATTAGGTGGTAACTCCAGGAATCAGATCTACTCCCTTAACCGAAAGTTTTCTATCTTTTCTCTTTGTTTTGTTCTTTCATCCTGAGATGTAGATTTAAGGTGTTCTGAGGTCTTTTTTTAGTTTTTACTTTTCCCTTGGCACAGGTAGTGACTTTTAATTGACCCTGTATATGTGATCACTTTTAATGTTGTATTCTTTACTTTATGGCTCCTAAACAGGAAACATGAAGGGGAGATTTAGAAACAGCACAGTCTCTTTAAATGACCTGGTAGTTGTTCATGCCAACAGATGAAGGGCTTATAACAATGGATAGTATGTGTAAAATGCCTGCCTGTCTCTGTGTCTGAATTTTGGTGGTCTAAAGCAGCAATCAGCAGTCAAACACTGAATCAAAATATTTGGAGAATAGGTTGTGTCCACTGTAGCTCCTGAAATCTGCTTGCAGGCTTCTCTAGGAACATCCACACAAGTGTGTGTTGTGCGGCTGGAAGTGGAAATAAGAATCTTCTGATGAGCTAAGAGCTGATATTGACCCTTCAAAGCTGAAATAGTCCATCCAATCTTTCCCATGAATGTAAAGTTCCTCAGTAGACTCCAGAGTCCTAAAATGGTTACACCAGACAGATTCCACCAGTGCCATTGTTATAAAATTTATTTACATAAAAATTTCCCCCTTTTAAGTGTAAAAGTTCATAAATATTGACAAATACATAATCAAATAATGAATACTGCATTTGGCATATAAAGATCACTTCATCACCCCAGGTGTTACCCTGGGCTGAGTTATTCAAGCCCTACACACACTTCTCATCCCAGAATATCACAGATAGTTTTTCTGTACCTTTAATGATTGTTTATAGGGTAGGACCTACTTTAGAAGGCATCAATAAATTTTGATGGATTTGTACATAAACAATGGGACAGAAATGGATAGTCATGTGCAAAAACGAATATAGTACAGTTAATTATGGAAACTACATGATGTATACATGAATATTTGTTGTACATATCTATGTTTCTCTATGTTTAAACTTTTCAAAATAAAATATTGGGAAGAGGTAAACCAAATATTTTTTAAAGTATCTGCCTTTGCAGCATTCAGCATACTCGGCCCCCTTTTGGTAAACTGGCAACACATTTTTTAATTAATTTATATTCAAATGTAAAATATTTAAAAGAAAAGATTGCAATACACTTTGCGTGGACCCCTTTACAATCCCACTTACTATAGAACACACACAAACTCTACTGAACGCTGAAGTGTTGCTTGTGAGGAAGTTTTCATGATCACTCCCTTCAACAGGGCATGAAAGGGAGAATCCCAAAGGACCATTCATGAGATTCGTATCTCGCTGCCTAACCTCTAGTATTGTTGCTGCTTTTGGTGACTATTAGAATGCTAGACCTGGGAGCCATAGTGCCTACATTGAAATGTTGGGGAACAAAGCATCAACTGCATTGTGGAATTCTCCAACTGAAGGGCTCCGAGTCCTCCATGTAGAAAGGGAGTAAAACCAATCAACACTTTATTCTCATCCCTGCCTGCAAAATGAAGGCACGATTTGTACCACAAATTTGATTGCAATCTATACAAAACTGATCGGTGATATTGCAAACCAATTCTTGGGAAAAAGAAATAGTAAAATATATCCTACTTTCCAATGGCAATTTCAGATACAAAATAAAAATGCCACCTATGTCAGAATAACTTACCTTATGTCAATAACTACACTAATTACTGTGACCTTGACCACAGATGCTTCCTATCATCATCAAACAAGAGCTCATTATCTTGTGTAAGCTGGAAGCCTTCTGGATTCGCATCTCACCTTTACTTTCTGTTACTGCGCTTCCACAGTATCCTCCATATAAGACAAAGACACCAGAGTCATGCATACACACACAGTCTGGAAATGCTGAAAGGTATTTTTCAACAATAATACATCAGTGCCCCTTCTTTCACATAGTGCCTTACTGTTTTAGGATGTGCTTTGAAATATGCAGCCTACCAAAGCTTGATAAGGTGACCTTCCCTACAGCTCTAGTCTCAAGCCATTTGAATACAGCTGCGTGAAAATCAGCTGTTTTGCTTGTTCTACATGTAGATCCGTGGCACGTACCCTACAATTATTGAAACAGAGTTCTGTGATTCGGTGCTCAGAATCAGTTACCCATCTGTCAGGTGATTAGCAGACTGACCAAAATATCTATCTATAAACAAATAGACAATAATGCATGTACACATATAAAAAAAACTTTAAAGTGATCCTCTTGCTCAATAAAACTTAAAACTCACAGTTCTCACCAATTATGCTTACTCTTGGCATGAGAGTGTTGGTGGCAATTGTAAGCAGGGATGACTAGAAGGCAGATTGAGCCTTCTATTCATATTTATAAATAGGCACATCTGGACTTTGGAATTGATGGGTGGCAAGATTAATGCAAAACACCTTAATGTCCATAACAGGATGAGCGTAGTGTGTATGGAAATAGAAAAGTAATACCAGGAAAATTTGAGACAGAGATAGGCAATAATTTAAGTAATATCAACATGTTTGTGTTCATAAAATCCAACTCCTTCTTCCTAGAAATTTGTTACATCCCTAACAATAAGGTTTAAAATGTGTGCTTTTTTGGTCAGTGACTTTTCTGTGGTTGTCATCCTGGGTCACTCTTCTTTATTTCCAATTTTTAGTGTGATACTGGCTTCATTATATCAGCTATGAAATTCCAGTGTTAGGAGACGATTCTTCAGGGGTCTCTTGTTTTTGTAGATTTTGCAGCAGAGATACTGACGTTTTTCATTCTGAGCTATATTTGCAAGAATATTTCCATAGCAAATGGCCTTGTAACATAGAAGCAGTGTCTTCCTCAAGAGATAAGGGAAAAGTTTGTTCAGTATCCAGAATAAAAGATCCAGGTTTTCTAAGCTCTGGGTCTCTCTCCTAATTCGACCCCACTGCATGTATAAGTGTCACCTGTCCCTCTTCACATCACCTGTGGCACATCCAAATAGGAGTTCCAGCACAAGAGAAGGAGGGTATACTGGCTGCGGCTATTGCTGTGAGTGATTAACTGCCTTTTGTCTCCAGCCCTGATGTCCCGTGTCTCCTGGCAACAACCGTGAACCTGGGAAGGAAGAGTAGTGTGAAATAGCAGATGCTTCGTAGTTTTGACAGTCGGTTGCATAATATTTTCAGTTTTTCTGCAAGTAAGAGTTGAGATTAAGCCATAAGTCTTTAACAACTTTATTTGAATAACTTGAGTTATCTCTGTTGGTAATTTGTGGAATTTCAAAAGTCTCCCAATGCCTCAGAAAAACACTTGGAAAATTCCTTCTTTGGGTAATTCGTAATAACCAGGCCTAGCATCTCTCTTTCACCGTGCCCGCACTGCTGTGCCTTATCTTTCCTGGGAGCTCTAGTACGTGTTCCTCTGGCACTGGGCTGGCATTTTGGACCAATGTAGCCTCCGCGCAGGCAGCAGCTTCCAGATTGGGGCAGAATTGGGAACAGGCTCTCCTGTGTATTTTATGACTGAGTTTCTCAATTCTAACACATCTCAGCATGGTTGTTTCTATAATTGGAAAGGAAGAAGGAGTGTCTCCTTCCAATTTTATGTCTGTGGTCATATGTATTATGTAAATCTGGTGTTATAGACTTAAATAATTTCAAAGTTGATGAAGATTTTAGAAGGCATCTGTGTGCAAGCTCCCACTTAAAGCAGGTATATGCTCTCTGCAAACTACAAACGGCCATTGAAGTCAGTCTGCAGGGATGGAATTTGTGGGATTTACCATCAAGTGTTCCTGGTGTTGAGTGGGTTTCTGAGCTATTTAGCAATGTCTGCTTGTGCTAAACATAAATCAGGTATCCTAATTATCTCCAACCATTAGTCCTAGGCCTACCCTCTGAAGCCCCAAATGCATTAATCTATTCCTTTTCAGATAAAATAAGCAATCTCTTCTGTGAACTAAATTTAGCAAATCACAGTCATTATATTTTAAATGGCACGGCTTCAAAATCTTTGGGTATTCTGGCAAAACCCAACTAAAATGTACTTCATATAGGCTCAGTATACAATAGCCTAACAGCAAAACTTAATACAGCGTTAGCCTTTTTGTGCAGATGTATCCTCGTGCTGATTTATAGTTTGTTTGCAATTAACTGGAAATGTCAGCTCCTTTTCACGTGAATTCCTAACAGCCAGGCTCATCATATTTTAAATGTATGCCATTGATTTTTCTCTTTTGTCTATAGTAACCTAAACATATTGTGCTAAGTCAGTTTGGTGAATTTTAATCCATTTTTCTACCTTCTTTAAATTATTTTTGAATGTATTTCTGTAATCAAAACCATCGGTACCTTTTCTAGGTTTTATCATTTCAGACTTTGAAACAAAAGCCTTTTAAACCAGTTATTGAGTAAAACACCAGCTAGCACAGGACCAGAAGAGGGAAAAAAAAAACAAAAACAAAAAAAACTTTGATCTCCAACTTTAAACTTCTCTCTCACTTGACATTATTGTAAAAATCGATATATTCTACATGTGATTATTTAAAGTCTTCAAATTTATCATACCGTAGTGTCAACTAGGATTCATTTATTTATCTAGATAATTCAATTTGCTAAAATTTTTGATTTATTTTTATTATAAAATGTATACATATTTCTGGTAGAAAATTTCAAGTACACAAGGAAGATAGTGTCAATTGGCCCTAGTACAAAGATGACTGTCTAATCAGAATTAGTCCTGATATCCTGCAGAATAACAGAAATAAACAAAAAGGTGCAGATAAAGCCACACAAAACACAGCTTTAACATGTTTAGAAAACAGATACTACTACCAGTTCTCAATCTTCCTTACATACAGAAATCCATATTAAAGGCAAACAAAGCAACTATAAGCTTTCTCACCATCACATTGCAAAACCACATATGGAGAACAGGGCTAAGCTGATAGACACAGCACGGAAAAGAGAAAAGGGCCACACATGACGCAAACACAAAATCACTCCAGAAAGAAAATTCCAGCCCTGTACAGAGGTCCAAAAACTGATAGCTGCAAGTGCCAGCTATACTTAGAAGATACAAAAATATATGTGTCTACAGTAGAAGTCTTGAACAAATATTATTTCTGGGGGAAAGAAGGCAAGAAGAAAGGGGAAACTGTCCTTTTAACCTGCTGTGTTGAAGCTCAAGAGGAATTAAAATAAAAAATAGGACTCTTACAGAAGTGAAAACAAGCAACAAAGTCCATGAATCCTTTCCTCTTACAGCACCACCTACTTGAAATTTATCCATTAAAAGCAACTTCATTAAACTAACAAAAAGTGTGCTTTTGAGCAAAGAACACTATTCAGGAAATGGCTGGAATAAAATTAGCCTATTTCCATACAAATCTACTATAAAATAAAAACAGAGAAGGGTAAACAGTAAGTCTGATGAAACGCCTCCAAAAAGTAATTTGAAAGCATAAAAAATTACAACAGAAAATTTAAGATCAAAACAGAAAACGCTAAGGAGTAAGTCTGATGAAACTTCTCCAATAAATAAGTTTAAAGTAGAGAAAAATTACAACACAGAATTTAAGCAGAACAAAATATCTTAAAGCCATCATTTAAAGATAATTCTTAAATACTAAACCCAAAATTTAAGAACAAAAATAAATAAAGCAGCAAGAAAGGGAATGAGTTGATTGCAATCAACAAATTAAATAAGAAGGTATGCATGAGTATTAAAGTGAAGGATAATTAAGCAAAAATAGAATTAAAATGTAACGAAGGGGATTACATAGGGACAGATTAACAAACAAATGGAAATAATGAGATGAAATTAAAATGAACCATAGAGAAAGTGATTAAAATAGAATACGGGCAAAGAAGATCTAACATAAAAATAACTGAAGTCCCCAAAAAAGATTATCAATGTGATAGAATCTGTATATAAAGAAACCCAGATAGTTCTCCTTTTAGCCACAATGAAATGAGCAAGATCCAGATTTAAAATCCTGCCTCAACAACTAGAAAACTGGAGAAATTATATTTTCCAACTTTGGAGAACAGACGGTCAAGGATCGTGACCCAGAAGGGGAGGAAAACAGTACAGGTGAACATGGATTGCTGAATCGGGCAGTCAGCGAAGTCCCGTGTTTGCGCCAGGTGGAGCAGACGGCTTACCCCTGACCTAACTGCTCAGCTGGTCACCAATTATAAACACACACAAGACTGTGGCTGAAGAAACCTGGCGTAAGTACAGGAGATGGAAACCTCAAAAGCAAAGTTGACATGCATTTTCCAGAATGTGTGAGAGATACTTTCTGCAGCTTGAGTCCAGGTAAATGAATTGACAATGAAAATAAGAAGACAACATTCTTCTGAAGAAAGCAAGAGAATTCACAATCGTAATAATATGTTATTATAGTGACCATTTACCAATGAAAAACGATGGGACATTCAATAAATAAGTAAATAAATAAGAAAGTGTGATCCACACACAGGGTGAGAGGCAGTCAATTAAAGCACTGAACAGAGGCAGCTGTCGGACATGGCAAACAAAGATTTCCGAGCTTCTCTTATATTCAGAGAATTAGAGGAAAAAATATAAAAGTGAGATAAAAGATAAGAAATATGACCAAAAAACCTGTTTGAAAATATGGATTCTACATTTATAATTATATAATTGGAAAAAACCTACAAGTTAAAACTCACTAGACAGGCACCACTAATTGGTGCACTGATGTCATTTGCGATAGGTACACGGAAGAAGTGGAAATAGGAGGGTTGAGCCTGGTAAAGATATTTAGACCAATGAAACAAGAGAGTACAGAAGTAGCTCACGTATTTATGAGTATTAAGGCGAACTCTCGAGCCAGTCCAGGTGCTATCTGGAAATGGATCGGGACCCAGGCCAAGGCTCCAGGCCACCAACAGAGAGTCAGGAAAGCAGCTGGTACTCTGTACTCTGGACTAAGAACCGAAGGTATTTTACAACTGGATTTGAAGAAGCAATATATAAGTTGTTCACATTGAACTTACTTTGGCTACAGGCAAGTGGGGTAGAAAAGTGTGAAGCAGGGACATTGTGAGAGAAAACGAGAGTCCGTTAGGAGGAGTACTTGCTCTTCCTGACTTGGTCGACGTTCAAAGTTCACAAAATTCTTGTTGAAGTCATTTCAGTGAACTGGGGCTGGAGTCCACATTTCAACATACATCAGGAACATGAATGTTGTTTGTATTATTTCATTTTGCTTTGTTTCAGACCAGAGTATTTAACCAATTTCCTCTCTATCTCTCACTTTAAGACACAAAGGTCATTCCATGAGAGACTGGATGAGTTTCTCAGCCAAGAGGGTTTGGACAACTGAATAGCCATCTGTAAAAAAGTAAACTTCAGATTCACATTATAAACAAAGTGAATTCAAAATAATGCATAGACCTATTGTTTAAATTAAAACTTCTCTAGAAGGATCCGTAAGAGATAAACTGCAACCTTGGGTTAGCCAGACTTATATCCCTTAGACACAACCTAGAAAACAGAAGGATAAAATTAATCATTGATGAAGTGGATTTCATCAAATTTTAAAATGTCTACTTTTCAAAAGGTAGACCTAAGAAAATTAATAGGCTACCACAGACAGGGAAAAAATTCAAAATACATGTGTCTACAAAGGGAGTGTTATTCCAAAGGTACTGAAAAAGTTTTTTCAGCTTAACAATAAGAAGACAAACAAGCACCTAAGAATTGGTAACAGATATAGGCAGAAACTGCAAGGGGAATTTAAAAAGCTCTGTGATTGGATAATAATCGCATCAAAAGGTGTTCATTGTTAGTCATAAGGGAAATTTAATATAAGAAGTAATCGTCACCAAACACTATAGTAGCTAAAATGAAAAACAAAATCGAAAATACGAAGTGTTGGCTAGGAAGTAGAGAAGCCGCCACGCTTAGACACTACTGATGATAACATTAAAATGTCTCAAGAACTTTGCGAAAGAGTTTAGCAATGCACTCACCATGTGATTCAGCAATTTGTCTAATTTTTCAAAGGAAAATAAAAATATGTTCACACAAATACTCATCCATATATATTCACAGAAGGTTTATCTAAGAGCTAAAAGGCAAAACAACACAAGTGATTATCAATGGTTAATTCTGAAACTATAGTGTATACATAAATGGAATATGACTAGTCAGTGAATAGGAATAAACTGTGGACACATGTGACAGTGTGGTTAAATTACAAACCCACGCGGAGGAAGAGAAACACAATGAAATAGCAGCCCGACAACATGTAGTAGTTCATATTATGTGATTTAGCTATAGGAAATTCAACCATAGTTAAATCTAACCTATAGTGATGGAATTCGAATCCGTAAATACTTGGAGCAAGGGAATGGGGTAGCAAAACGACACACGTTGGCAAGCACAAGGCAGTCCATGGGAGTGTCTCCGGCCTGTGAAAAGCCCTGTACCAAGATGTTATACTTGACTGCAGTGGTGACTGTATATGGGTTATACAAGCATATTTATTTATCAAAAGCCAGCATACTTTATTTTTAATGGTTGAATTTTAATGCATGTAAATTATACTCCAGTACAATTCAGTGAGGGAGAAAAAAAAATTTCTAATCAAAGAAAACTTTCTTGAAATAAAAGAAGACTTGCATTTACATATTCAAAGAGCTGACTAGGTCCCTAGAATGATTGACTTCTAGTTTTCTGAACTCCACAGCATACTGCAATAACGCTACTGGAATTTAATGATAAAGAATAAACATTCCCAGGCTTTTCACCATAAAAGACAAAAGTAACAAAGTAATCTGTTATCAGATTTTACAAAATCAACATAAGAAATAAGGCAACAGTAGAGCAGTGTTTTTAAGAGACTCAAGGAATGATTCCAGATGTTATACTCCATTAAACTACCATTCAAATATCAAGATCACAGATAACGTGTTTATACTCCAAGGACATATGTTACTCCTATGTGTTTTTCTACAAGAAACTACTACAGAATAACCTTTGTCCAGCTGAAAATGTAAAAGTTTGGCAAAAGACCAATGTTAAGCATTTAATATAATTATAAAAGCGTGTCAAATAACAAGGCTAAGGAAAGGATGAAACATATTAGTATATAAATATAATGTCACAAACTAAAAATTCAGCTTAAAATATGGGGAAAAAAGCAGTGAAAAGGATCAATGTTGGAGTGCAAATCAAAAGACAATCACGTAAAACTGATAAACTGTGTAATAAAAGACAAAGCAAGAAAAGATATGAAAAGTAAAATTGAAAAAATATAATCTTGAGAAAATACAAGACACTTTCAATATGCTAGAAGAAACTTTTTGGTTAAAAAAAAGAACAGCTAAGAAGATTATAGGGAAATCACACGCTTTATCTTCCCAGGAATAATCAATCAATTGTATCTCTCTCTCTCTTTCTGTCCCTTGCTCTTTCGCTCTCTATATTGGATTGCTATACTATATTTTCATTTAATATTTTATCTTGGCATTGTCTAAGATCTTGTTGACTCATTTCATTTTTATAAGTACGTGTGCATCCACTTATTCATCAACATGCCTTTACAATACATCTGTTGCAAATAATATATCTATGAGCAAGGGAGACGTATTCTCTGCCTTACTAGGAAATCAGACAAGCAAATAACTACACCTGTGAAACCAGGCTTGGTGGTGCCCAACTGCAATCTCAGCAGCTCAGAAGGCCAAGGCAGAAAGTTCGCAAATTGGAGACTAGCCTGGGCAACTTAGTGAGAACTTGTCTTAAAAATTTAAAAAAAAAAAGTAAAAGAGGGTTGGGACCAGTAAATCAGTTAAAGAGTGCCCTTGGCTTCAACCCCTGCTATTGAAAAAAGATGAAAGGCAAAAAAAGAGAATGAAAGAAAAAAAAGAAAGAAAGAATCTTTCATGTGTGATTAGTGTTAATAATGTGAAATTTGAGAGAGAGGTAGGAGCACAATTCAGGGAGATTTGTTTCAGTCTTGAGATAAACGCTGGCCACATTCAGGCCTCCCTGTAAAAGAGAGTGAAGTTTAAAACAAGATCTGAAAATGTAGGATTGGAAACAAGAAAAAGGAACGTTTGATTGTATTTCCTAAAGGCCTCCATATTTCTGGCATTTCCAAAGTACTATTTTTCTCATTTTTCTTTGACATTTTTATTTTTCAAATAGAACTATGTATTCATTTTTTTTTAATTCTATGGGTTTTTTTTTAAAGCTTTTATAAAACATATTGATCCTTTTTTTTTCCTCTGAGTATCAGTGGCAAGGATGGTGATACTGTCTTATTGCCTAATGTCTTTTTATGTTAAGAAAGTAACTTATATTCTTTTGTTTCTTCTCCTTTACTGTGAACTGGAATTTTAGATTCATTTCTGTGATCTAGAATTTTAGATTCAAATTTTATGAATTATAATGTATTTTTATCACATATTGAGGTAGGAGAGAGGCATGGCTAAAGCTGGCTGGGAAAGTAGGCATGACCAGTTAATTACAAAATCCCAAACAGATGCTCTTTCTCTGCCAATGGCCTAGACCTGAGCTCAGCCTGAGGCGTGAGAGCCCAACACTGCCTCTCGGGACCCGGATGTAGAAGTTCTCGCGGATTTCCTCGAGGTTTAGACGGTATAAAATAAAGGAAGCCTTGAGGGGCGGGTGCTAGCGTATCTTTCCATGGTATCCTGTATGTCTCTCAGAGGCAGTACGTATTTTTCATTTTATTTTTACATTTTTTTTTTTACTTTGTTTCCTTGTTCAGCCCAAACTCGCTCTGTAGAGCCAGTTTCTCTCCCAATCTCCATTTTGCTTTTTAAATAAACTTTACCACTGCTTTTAAATTGTTTCTTTCAAGCTTTGTTCCAGGAGGGAAGAACCTGGAATCCAAGGCCCAAAGGAGGGGCAAGCACTGCACAACCCGGTACAGTGCAGTTGGAATGTTCTACCTGATAACAATATCTTCTTCAAATATTTCAGATGTTTGCTATATTTTACAAATAATAACTGTCCACTCTGAGGTCCATAACTAACATTGTTAAAACTCGAAGACAGTTTTCAACCTGTCCATTTTTGAGTTTTTTACGTTGACTCATTTTTGTTTGACTAGAATGTTTTAAATTCTTTTCCAGAATACTAATATTTTTGTTGATATCTCATGCACAGTATTTTAAAGGAATATTACCGTAATTTAATCAATAGCAAAATCAGTGTGTTTTGGAAAGATTTGTTCTTTTTTCTTCTTTATTTATTTATTTATTTTGAGACAGGGTGTCAATATATAGTCCAGACTGGCCTTGAACTCACTCCATAGCTCGGGATGGCCTCAAATTTATGGTGATCCTCCTGCCTCAGCCTCTCGAGTGCTGAGTTTACAGGCATGTGCCACCATGCCTGGCATAAGATTTGTTCTTGAAAAATAAGATGATCATTAAGAATCAGTTTAACTTTCATTTATATGCAATGTCTGGAATAGGCAAATCTATTTATAAAATAAATTACTGGTGGCCTGAGACTGCAGCACTGGGGAGACGAGAAGCAAGGCCAAAGGGTATGGTGTGGGATTTCCGTTTAAGATAATGAAATGTTGCAAAATGCATTGGGTTGATGGCTGCACCAATCTATAAATAAATCAGAAACCATTGGATTATACAGTTTAAATGAATGGTGTAGTTTGGAATTATATTACCATAAAGCTGTAAAAAATCAGCGTATTATTTTTCACTGTTCAATACCAATTTGCTGAAATGTATCTTGTTTCCCTGAAACCAGGGTCATAATTTTACTTATCTGCAGGCTTTTGGCATCTCTTCTCTTCAGCACGGTTTCAAACTCAAAGTATGAACTAGATTAAAATCACAGCATCAGTAAGCATTTCATCTGACCAGGCTGGATAAGATAATATGGATTTTAAAATCATTTCCTGTATTACTTGTAGTTGTACTTAGCTTTTATCTATATCTGAAGTCTAACATGCCCTTCCCACACTTTCACCCCTCAGCCGACTGAGCCCTTAAGAATGGATCCAACCCACTAATTCAGGTTTCTGGTAAAGGTCACACTGAGACCCCCAGGAAAGCCAGCCGCCACAGCCAAACCCTTCAACCACCCTCACCCGCAAAAAATCCTAAGGGCAGAATTTAAGACAACAAAAGAGATCAAAAAACCATTTGGGAACACAAAGAGATTTTCAAGTACTAGAAAATCAGCACATACACATGCCTGCCAGGCGTCCTCCTGCTGAGGCTGACGCTTCAATGCCCTGGTTTGTGCTTCCAAACTCAACAAGGTAATTCTGGGGGCTGGTATTTCTCCAAGGTATTTCTCCTGCCTGACCCAGGAATCTGACACCTTTATATTTTGTTTTGTTTTGTTTTTTTCTGACCCTCATGTTTCACTGCCATGCATATTATAGATGGAAGATGATTAAGGCTAGTAGTGTAAGAGAAAAGCAGTAAGTTCAAATAATTATTTTTTTCATTTATATTGCTTTATTGAAACCATATATAAACTTTGACAGTTTTTGTCTCTTGGTCTAAAACAATGTTAAAAATACTTAAAATATTAGACAAGACACTTGTGAAGCCTTAGAAAGAAAACTAATTTGAGAAAGCATGCTTTTAAAAACTGATTACCAGTATGCTTCTGGGAACTTTTCTTAATAACTAGCAGGAGGAGCAGCAGAAGGGAATGTTGAATTAAGTCAGCGCCATGCCCTGGCACGGCACCTGGAGGTCTGTGGAGAGAAAATCAAGGACAACACCTCACAGCCAGGGTTAGCTGAGAAAGGAGGCCGAAGAAATAGACAGTGAAGCTGTGGAGGAGAATTTGAAGGCCCTGCCATTTATTGTCTGAAATTCAGTAAGTAGGGCTGTGTCAGTACAAAGCTTCATTGGTAAAAATCAAGTAATTCTTTGGAGGGCAGATGATCGTGGCCCCCTGGTGGTCTCCAACAACACTAAAGCCTTAATCTCCAGCTTCGCTGGGTGTAACCAAGCGTTCCTTTGCTTCAACATGGGCCCCTTCTCTGTGTCTAGTGCAGATGAATCTCTGACACCCTTTTCTGGTGTCTATGCTGCTTACTATGGTTCTTCAAGTTCAGCAGTATATCTTCTTGCTTCCTTTATCGTGGTCGTTTTATAGGTGGATCACCAAACACTTCTCTAAACTTCTCGCCTCTAGCTCAAGCCGTGGAGTCCAAACCGTGGATCCTCTCCTAGTGGCAAATACTGCGCTGGGCTCCTCTCCCCGCCCTGCATTGACCACATGGCTCCCTCGTGGGTAGCTGTGCAATGGACTCTGCAGCATCAAGCTTGGCCCACCGTGCTGTCAGGTCTCTCTGCCTTTCGCTTGCACATAGTATCTCCTCCAGCACCAACAAACTTCAGTTTGACTTCATAGGAAGCTCTGTTGTTTCCTCGGCCCTTTCACAGCTTTTCAGGGAAGCGCAAGTGTCAGCTGTTGAGGCAGGTTTTAATTATTGACTCGTCAGGCTTGGCCTTCCCCAGGGGAAAAGGGAATCTGCTTTTTCCCATTTGTGCTCTTGAGGGCAATGTCTGAGATATGATAAATAAATAACAGCACATGATGAATGTCTGGTCCCCTGTAGGCCGCAAGAGAAAACTTCCGTCGAAGAAGCTATGCTTCTTTCTCCTTTTAACAAGGCCTCCGCTGTAGAACAATAAGCAGGGCCTGAAAGCACCCATTTTTTTTCTATGCTTGGGAGAGGAGGGTGGCAGGCTTAATAAATCCTAAGTGTGGGGCTTGTCTGTTTTCATCCTTTTTCTGGCCTCTTTGAAAGGACAAGGAGCAGAAGTGAGAGTCCTTCTCTGGAGACTTAAACACACAACTTTGTTTCATCATTGTGAGACCTGCAGTCCACCGTTGCCCTGTCCGTCTGTTTCTTTATCTATAAAGAGAGGTATTGCTTCACTCTGCCTCTACTGAGTCACCGTGATGTTTGAAAAGTGTAAAAACACAAGTGTTTACTAGCATTATCATTAGTCGGTGTTGTCTCTTTCACTCATTCTTTTATTTGGCTTTTTTAAAAAAGTCTATGAAATTGGGTTTTTTAAATTTATTTATTTTTTATCACTGGTGTGCCTGAAACAGTGCCTGGTGCATGGCAAGCATCCATTAAATATTTGAACATAAATGAATAAAGGAATAAAGAAATGAACTGTCTACCGTGCAGTGTGACTGTAGTTGATAATGAGTGACACAAAACTGAATAAAACGGGCATTACCTTTCCCACTGGGCAAGTTCAGTTTCATAGAAAAATGGAGAATGCTTAGAGCACAGATAACAAGTTTCCTTTAAGTTAGACAAGGTTAAAAGAAACAAGAAAATGCAAAAAATATTAGCATGATCAAGTTTTAGAATGAAGGGAAACCGTGAAGGAGGCGAGTTCCAGGATGCAGTTTTTCTCTCTTGCGTTCTACATCCTCCTTCTGGCATTTTCCTGTCTACTGTCCTCGTTAATATTGGCTCCCTTCGGGCTGATTCTGCTTTCCTGCTATGTGCAAACTCTTCTTAGGAAATATAGCAGTGATTTTCATCACATTAATGTATTTCTCAAATTAATGCATTTTCTTCTAGAGTTCTAGGAGATATCAATGTTTTGTTTCAAGCAAAATGGATTTTGATGCCTAATACATATGGGAAATGTGTAGTTAATAATGTTAAACAGGATGATATTGAATCTAAAGATTAATTTGGTGAGAATTGACATTGTTGAATGATGACTTCTTCCCATCCATGAATCTGAATCGCTCTCTACTTACTTCAGTTTGCTTAAGTTCATTAAACTATTTGTAATGTTTAAAAGAATCTTTTAGCTTTGTTAAATTTATTTATAAGTATATTGTATTTTATAGTATTAAAAAGTTATTATTTTCATCCAGTGGTCAAGAGTTTTTTACTGGTATATAGAAATAGAACTAATTTTTGTATGTTGAAATTTTATCTTTTTATTTGACAGATTTTTATAGTAGTTCAGTAGATTCTTTCATATTTTCTATGTAGATAATCATGTCACCTGAGAATAAAAGAAATTTATTTCTTCCTTTCCAATAAATGTGCCTTTTATTTCCCTAGCTTACCTAATTGTATTTGCTCATAAGCCAGTACAATCATATTTTCTTTTCTTTTTTTCTTATTACTCCTAGTTTGCTGCAATTTTACTGGAATAAGTGTGAAGAGTGCCAAATTTTATTCCTTATTTAATGATATGACCACATCATTTTCTTTATTGTGTTAATATCTGAATTAGATTCATTGCCTTTTGAATGAATAGTAAATGAACTTTTTAAAAATAAGCCCCACTTATTCATATTCTCAACACACACACACACATATCTGAATTAAATTTTCAAATATACTGTTTTAAAATTTGGTATCTACATTCATGAGGAATATTTTTGTGTACTGTTTATTTTTGGCATATATTTTAAGGCTTTGTGATGAGTACTTTGATGGCCAAATTAATCAACCTGGTGTTTTCGTCTCTATTTTCTCAATGTATTTGTCTGGGTTTGGTAGTATTGCTTTATTAAATGTTTGGTAAAATTTTTACCAAACCAATCTGAAGCTGGAATTTTCTTTGTAAGAAAAATTTTGAGAAAAATTACTTCATTATAATGGGTGTATGAATCTTCAGATTTTGTTTGATCATGAGTCCATTTTGGTAAGTTTGAAATTCTAAGGAATTTATTTTGTATCAGTTGTCAAATTTAGTGGCATGTAATTGTTCATAATAGTCCTCTAGTATGTTCATTACACATCTATTCTGATATTTCAAGCAGATACCATTCTAATTATCTGTGTGCTCACTCTTTCTCCTCCACCTCCCTTGCTCCTTCCATCTCTCCTCTCCCTCATGCATCGAGATAGAGGGATATCAGTGCTATAAATACTTTTCAAAGAAACAAGTTTTCTTTGGAAACTTGATATCTATGGAAACAAGTTCCACAGATATCTGCTGTAATCTCCATTGTGTCCTTGTTTCTCTTTATATTTACTTTACTCTTCTAGTTTTTTAAGTTTTTATCTGTGGACCTTGATATGAAACGTCTTCTGTTTTCAGATATAGACATTTAATGATATAAAATGTCCTCGAAGTTGCTCCCATTTCTTTTAGTCTTTTACCTTTCATTATAATTTAGTGAAACTAACTTCTGTTATCTCTTGTGACTTACTCTTTGGCTTATGGAGGATTTATAGCTATTTTATTGTTACTAATTTATAATTTAATTCCATTGTAATCACAGGTCATAGGCTATAAAATTTCAATCCATCAGCCATATTGAAATAGTCAAATTTTTTCACATATTGAAATTTTTTATAAACTAGAGTATAGTCTATTTTGGTCAATACACTAAAGTTGAACAAAACATAAATTCTTTTCTAAGCAATAATTAGCTCCTAAATCTATATTGTATTGTTCAAAGCATTTGAGACCTTACAGATTATTTGAAAAGTTCTACCAATTACAAAGATATAGGCATTCAAATTTTCAACTAAATATGTGAGTTTTTCTGTTTTCATTTTAGTTTGGTCAGTATTAACAGGGCGCTTTTTGAAGCTCTATTGTTAGCCATTTACATGTTTATGATTGGTATGTCTTCCTGAAGAACTGATACATTTATCATTTTAAATATTCTTTTCTTCTCTTGTAATATACTTTAAGTCT
Source organism: Hystrix cristata (assembly GCA_004026905.1). Taxonomy (NCBI): domain Eukaryota; kingdom Metazoa; phylum Chordata; class Mammalia; order Rodentia; family Hystricidae; genus Hystrix; species Hystrix cristata. The sequence continues at coordinate 112,622 of PVJO010002402.1, read as the reverse complement.
ACATTATCTGATGTTAATATAGTGCCCCAGGTTTCTTTTATAGCTAGCGTAGTATTTTATACAGCTACTCTAGCCTTGTTATGGTTACTGCTAACATTGCATATATTCTCCATTTTTTTTAACATCTTATTTTCTTCATATATAACTGTTTTACATTGCTGGTAGATTAAAATTGAGACATTATTATTTTTCATTTGTGACAATAACTTCCATTAATTGTGCTGTTTAGTCCATTTCCGTCAGTATAACTACTAACACAATTGAGATGTATCTACCATTTTCTATTTATTCTCTCCTTTTCCTGCCTTTATTTTCGATCCTTTGTCCCAATTTCCTTCCTTTTTTGGGTAATGCAATGTATTTTAAAATTCTACTTTAATTTGTCTGTTGAGTATTATGTCTATAGCTTTTTTCCATTTAGTTTTTTTATGATGTTTAGATATGACAATCCAAGTCATTAACTTTTCTGACTACTTAGAATTACAATTGTTCAACTTCCTATAAAATGAATCTTGTAATTGTACTCTTGTTTTTATAATACAATTTTCATATAAATTACTTTTATATATTATGACCCTCTAAAGAAAACTTGTAATATTTTTGCTTTGAACGAACGTGTAAATAATGTAAAAGTAATTGAAAGGAAAACTTAATTGTATATTCTTATCCTTTCTTTTATCATCATCACAGTCCTCATTTCTTTCTGAAGATCTGAGTTTCCATATTGAATAATTTCCTTCAATCTAAAGAATTGATTTTATATCTATATTTATCCCGCTTTACAAAATTTTTAATCAACCTATTTGTACATATTTATAAGGTCCACTAATATAATTTGGTAAGAAGTGTGATCAAAATACACAGCGAATGTTTAAATTTAAGTATGTGTTTGGAAGTCTTCTTTCATGTCTTTACTCTGTGTGATCAAAACTGCAGTGAATGTTGCTGCCAGCTGTCACCTAATGGAAAGGCTGCCTCGTGAACATACTACATTGTGTCCTCATCCACCTATTCGTGTGATTCTGGCATCTGGCACTTGGGGATGACCCAAAGTCAAAATGACCATGAAATGAAAATATCTTGGATCAATTTAGGATATCGAGGCAGCCACAAAAAGACAGCTAAAGATTCTCACCCAAAAGGACTTCCAGACCTGCTTCAGAAAGTGTCAGAAATGATGGAATAGGCATGTTCAGACCAAAGGGGAGTATTTTAAGGGATGTTAATGGCAATGTGTCATTTACTGTAATAATTATTTTTTAAACGTAAACATTCACCATAGCTTTCAATGTAATGATCAAATCAAGTAATCAACATCTCCCTGTCCTCAAATACTGTCATTTCTATATATTGGAAACCTTTAAGCTCTTCTCTAGTTATTTTGAAGAGTTTAACTGATTATTTTAGGCTATACTTAATCTACTTGTAGTACACTAGAACTTCTTTCTATCTAACTAAACTTTAATACCCATTATCCACTCTTATCTCCCCTCCTGTAACCTCTAATGACCTCTATTCTGTTCTCCACTTCTATGTAATCAATCTTTTTAACTTCCTTAAATGACTGAGAGCGGGGGTATTTGTCATTCTTTGTCTGGTTTACTTCATTTGCCATAATACCCTTCAGTTCTAACCATGTTCTGCGACTGACAACATTTTTTATGGCTGAATAATACTTCATCATATATACATACCACAGTGTTTTAAATCCATTTACCTGCTGATGTGCATGTCAGTTGATTTCAGATCTTTGCCATTAAAATATGGAATATTGTATGACTCTGCCTGTCATCCCTGCGCAGGGCATGGCACTCTCTTTGTCTCATCCTAATTCTACTCTATGTGCTTGAGAAAGCGAGCACACATTTACGTTTCTTTCAGTGCAGGTCAGCTTAGAAATAAGTCTTCATTTTGATTTTTCAGAAAACATTTCTTTTTTGCCTTCACTCTTGACACACAGTCTCAGCATAGAGAGTTGTGGGTTGAGACTCGGATCCTCCCCTTTTAGCCAAAAGGTCATGTTGTCAGCTTCCGGATTCCATCATTTCTAATGCGACGTCTGCATCACTCACGCCATGCAGCGCTTCCTTGGCTGCTTCAAGACGTCTTTCTTTTTACTTGGTCCTCAGTTTTCCTGTTCTACATAGTTGTGCTTTTCTTTATGTACACAGTGGAAGCTCATTATACCTCTTAGATCTACAAAGTCATACTTTTAACTTTTGATTTTCAGATCTTACTTCTGTGAACTCTCTACCAGATCTCTCCTTCTGGTATTATTACCTTTTAAATCAATTATAAGATTACCATATTTGTAAAATTTTTTTTATAAATTATGTAGATCTGCTGCCGATGTTCCTGGCTGTCTTCATTGTTGTTCTTTTTTTTTTTTTCTGTTTCTTCCCCACACTGCAATTTGACATTAATCAGTGTAAAGTTGCCGAAATATTTCTTTCCTTATCTCTAGTCTAAGTGCAATTAGTAAAATCTTTTTTATTCAGAGCATTGTTGTTTTCAGTTTTAAAATATTCACTTGGTTCTTGCTTACAGTATTCATTTTTCTGTGAACATTTTTCTATTATATAATTCACTATAAACAGAAATTTCATTAATATTTTAATGCAGTTATAATGATTGATTTTAAATGGTTGTACATTAATCCCAATATCTAGGTCACCTCAAGGTAATTTTTGATTGATTACTTTGTCTCCTGACTGTGATTCAAATAATGTTTATTTTGAAAGTGTGACTCTCCTGGGCTCACATGACAGTAAGCTTCAAATCCTGTTTACGTGCTAACAGCTCTTCTTAGCCTTCTAACTCTTCCTATCACTGGGCTATTTCAAATGTCACACATACATTCATAGTTTGTGAATGAAGCAACTATTCAGGGAGAGTTTAGATGCGACTGGGGACTCCTCTCTCGATAGACCCATTCGTTCCAGCACCCCAACACTCAATTTTCAGCTCTCACAGCCCAAATCTCCATCTTCTCACACATCATGGTAATAATGTAGCAACTTTCAACCTAGGGTCTAGTTGCTCTGCACCAACCCTGCTGCAGAGTAAGTATCTTCAGACCAGACAGAATATGAGTCTGTGGCTGCCTTCTTTCAAGGATTAAATCTTCTCCAGTTTTGCTTGCTTTTAGTCAACCCCTAGTACAATTAAATCCTTGACTATAAGTATTTGATCAAGTGTGTGTGTGCATGCTTCTGTGTAGTAATAGGTAGTTTTACAACAGTTTTAAATTATTCCACTATTTCTGAAACTGGAAGTGAGTGAAGATTTTTCTTGAAGTTTTGCTCTATGTTAGAAATTCTATTGCTGTCTTTTTCTTCATCTCTTCAGAAAACACATAGAACTTGTCATCATAACTAATGAACAGCAACCATCTTTCACTCAACTTTGAAACTAAATTTACCAGTGAAGTCCAGTCCAGGATTTATCTTCATATCAATGAAGAGAAACTGAGTAAGATAATAAATTTGGCAAATATCATTCATAAGTATGATAGACTATAACTTTGTGTTCTGTTGCTGTCAACAGACACATGCCCATAAATTAGATATGCTTATATATTAAAGATAACTATCATCAGTAATCTTTAGTTAGGGGTTTTAGTAACTAAGTCAAAGATTATCAACATAAATATTAAAAACTTTCATGGAAAATATTCTTTTATGTGCATTTTTCATATTTTTCCCTATTAATTCATTCAACAAAATTTTACTCTATACATTTAAGTATTGAAGACTAAACCACTTTTTAAATCCATTAAAGGCTGTAATGTAGCAGGACAGAAAGATCATTATTTCTCTAGTTGTATTTTCTCTAGTGATATTTAATTTTTGTCTTATCTAATGAAATATTTCAAAATGGTTTGTGGGCCAGCTGGAATAATTTACAAATAGCCTATTTAATCCTTTTAGAGCACAAGAACATAATTTAACAAAATTAAGTACTCTTAACACAAGACACTTAAAAAAATCAGTAAAAGGGGTAAAAACACTTTATTGGGTACATTAGAATAAAGAAACATTCTGAAATAGTCTTCCTCATCCCTTGATGTCCCACCTCTGTATCAAGGGCAGAGTTATCTCATGGTATGGACCCTTTGCTCTTAGGAAGGCATCCTAGTTACTTTTCTCATTGCTGAGACAAAATACTCCACACCCAAAGTTAGAGGAGGGAAGGTTTATTGTAGCTCACAGTTTGTAGTGGTTTCAGTCCATAATTGGCTCGCTCCAAGGCAGGCGGGATGGCAGAGGGTGATCATAGATGAGAAACTGTTCATGACAGACAGAAGGCAGCAAAACAAGCAAGGGACCTTCTCAGTTTGTTTCTGCCCCTTTCATACTCTATCTAGGCTGCCAGGATTCGGTGGTACCAAATCAGTCAGTGGACTGATTTAATAATCACACGCCCTTAATCCCAGCATCACGCACTCTAGATCCAGCCACCTCTGAAAAAGCCTCATCTGTGACCACATGAGGCATCTATGACCACATCTAGACACAAACCATAACAGAAGAATATAATTTATAGCAGATGTGATGCTGCTTAAAAGCTGCTTCTAAATTTTCAAATGATTTGGCTATGTACAGAGTTGGGTCTTCAGAGAAGCTTCTAAGCAGTATAGATTTAATGAACACAACACTAGTGTGTAACTGTTGCTTTATTGCCGTATAGGCCCCCGATCGGCACATATGTGCGCTGAAAGTTTCCATTAAAAATGGGCCCAGCTTGCTTTTCCTCTGTAAAATACCTGTAAAACAAGAACTGCTTTTCTCACTGGTTATATCCTCTGCAGTAGAGACCTGATGTCACTGGGGATCATGTAAATTTAAGAAATCAAGTTATTTTTATGAATAAATCTAATAAACCAATAGAAATTTACCCTTTGAACAGTCAACGTGCCATTTTGACCTTTTCTTTCATTCTAATGGAAAAATGTCCATTGTTAAGTATTGGGAAGTTATAAGCCTCCTCTACTTTATGGCATTTCAAATGTCAAGGTCAAAAATAATCACACCTTATTTTAAATGTTTACTTGGTATTTCTTAGTTCTAATATCACTACATATCAGAGGTTATTAATGACTTACAAAATTTTGGGGTCTTCCAGAGGTTCACTACAATGACTAATCAAATTTTAACATCTTCTAACACATGGTTAATAAATAACCATTGTTTTATTAATCTCGTATTAAAATACTACAATTAAATTTTCTGCTAATAAAACAAACATTCATCAATAACATTGTCTCTGTCTCTCTTTCTAAGGGCTACAGTGTCTTATTGAGAGATTGTGTGAAGGTGAGATTCTGGATTAATGGTAGAAATAATATTAGCATATGGACCCAGCACCTGATGGAAACTGAAGGGTTTGTGTTCAAGTCAGACTAGTGGTGGCCTAGATTTAGAAAAAGCAATTCTAAAATTTATATGAAAACAAAAAAATAATAATCAAAGCCATCCTTACCAAAAAGAACAAAGAAATAAGTATTATACTACCTGACTTCAAAATATATTACAATACCTCAGTCATTAAGATAGCATGGTATTGACATAAAAATGAACAAATGAAACAATGGAACAAGAATAGAGAATCTAGACGTAAACCCAACTGTCTGTAGCCAACTGATTTTTTACAAAGGCACTAAGGGCAAGACCAGAAACCATGAAACTAGTAGAAGAACACATTGGAGAAATGCTTCGTGACATTGGAATGGGCAAGGTTGAAAACATCCTTGGGACAAGACACCAAAAGGGCAAGAAACAAAGACAAAAGTAGACAAATGGGATTACATAAAATTAAAAAGCTTCTGTACAGCAACAGAAACAACCAGCAGAATGGAAAGACAATCTGCAGAATGGGAGAAAATATTTGCAAACTATACAGCTGACATGGGGTTGATATTCAGAATGTATATGGAACTCCAAAATCTCAATAGCAAAAATAAAATAAAAATGAGCAATAGATCTAAGAAGACATTTCTCAACATAAGAGTGAAGACATACAACTGACCAACAAGGCGTAACATCATTAATCATAAGGAAAATCTAAATCAAAATGGCAATGAGATATCACTTTGTCCCAGGAAAACAAACAAACAAAAAACTAAAGGTAGCAAGTACTGGTGAGAATGTAGAGAAAAGGTAATCGCTGCACACTGTTGGTGAGGTATAAATTAGTAAAAGATTGTGGAAAACAGTATAGGGGTTCCTAAAAAATTAAACATAGAACTATCATGTAATACAACATCCCCACACCTGGGTGTATTTCTAAAGACATGAAATCGGTGTCAAAGAGAGATGTGCATGCCCATGTTCATTGCAACACTATTCATGATAGCCAAGAAAAGGAACTATCCTAAGTGTCCATCAATTGATGAATCGATACAGAAAATGGGGAGTAGTATTCAGCCATAAAAATGAATGAAGACTGCCATTTGCAGCAATGTGGGTAGAAATGAAGATCATTAAGTGAAATAGACCAGGTAAAGAAAGACAAGCATGGGATGACCTCGTGGTATATGAAATCTAATGAAACCTATCTCATAGAAGATGAGAGTAGAACAGGGAAGACTGGAGGCAGATAGAGTAAAGGAAATGAGGGATGAGTAGAGGCTGGTTGGTAGGTACTGAGTTACAGTTAGGTAGCTGAGCAGGCTCTCATGTTCCACTGCATAGTAGAGTGGCTAAAGTATCAGTAATGTGCATTTCAGAAGACTAGAAGAAAGGATTTTGAATGTTTTCACTAAAAGAAATGATAAATGTTTGAGGAGATAAGTGTTTTTAAGCTGATTTATTTGTTAGGCAAAATACACATGTATCAAACTTTAACTGTTACCCACTTAACATGTACAATATGTAAGTCTTCTATGTATCAGAAAACTATGTATTACAAATACTTTTTAAAAATTGGAGAAGAATCTTTTTTTGGTTTTGAAGCAAGGATAAACCTACCAAGTGTAAGCAGGAGGGGAAATATCAATTAGAATTCAGTATGAGTCCTAAAAATACATTTTGATGAAAAAATAAGTCAATTAAGTGAAAATAGAGCCACTGTAACTTGTGAGAGGCCAGGACTCCCGTATTAACTGGAGCTTGGAAGTAAGGCCCCATTTATTTGCTAAGCATGAGTTCAAAAGTGCAAATAAAGCTTATAAGCTCTCCTTTTTTTTTTTTTTCCTGTTTTTTGAGCCGGAGTCTTGCTCAGTATTTCAGGTTGACCTTCAACTCACTCTGTAGCCCAGGCTGGCCTCCCTCCCGCCTCACCTCCCTGTATCAGGGTTGCAGGCTGAAGCACCACATCCGGCCTTGCCCACTCTCTTCGTCTACTTCCTCAAGCAGGACTGGACCTTCCTTGGGCTGTCCCTCAGGACAAGGGTTTCGCTGGCCCATTTTCCTACCCGCAGTCAACACTTCTCTAAATCACATTCACTCAATGTAGTTCATTAAGCATTCAAGGCAATCAGAAGGTTAAATTACACAGAACAAACACCAGAGACTGGTGCCCATGTAATAGGAGGAGGAGGTGTCCCTGGAGGGCAGAGAGTGGCAGAGCTGGTAATTTTGTGAATTGTATCATTAATAAAATATATTTTATTCTATTTGATGCTGACTTTAGGAAGGATCCTGTGTGATGATTACATTTTTAAGCAGGCAGTTTTTTTTTATGGCTTTACCCAAGGCTGAAGGGAAATCTAATACAAAATTCAAAAAGACTTCACTGAAATGCACATTAAAATTTTAGTTGTGTCCTTTTAGGAGTTTTTAAAAGCTATAAATTCAAAGCTGCCCAAAACAGGAAAAAAAATGTAACTTAAACTATTGCATAAGTCATAACAGAAAACTAAAATATGTTGTTTTATACTTTAGACTCAAAAATATTTTAGAAACGTCTATATTCCTTATTGATAATATTTTTTTAAAAATTTGTATTTACAGCCAGGTGTGGTGGTACATCCCTGTAATCTCAGCACTCTGGAGGCTGAGGCAGGAGGATCACTGCAAGTTTGAGGCCAGCCTGGGCTACGTAGTGAGTTCAAGGCCAGTCTGAATTACATAGTGAGAGCTTGTGTGCCAGTACATGTTCTTGGTAAATAAAAAATAAAATAACAAATTGTATTTAGAAAGAGACAACCATTTCAATATTGGCAATTGGAATTTTTAAGTTAATTGAAAGACAAGTTTATATCATCTTTTTATATCTCACAAAACTACAAGAGTGCTGTGCAATAAATTATGAATTTCTTAATCTGCATAATTATAGCTTTGTTGACATCAGTACCTTCTATTTTTGAGAAGGCTGCAGAAAAATGTGTACTAAACATTTGGAAGAAGATAAACTTGGCATCATTCTGAGAAACATCGTGCCTTACTCCAAGCCTGTGATGGATTCTAAGGAAGAATTGAAAGGAACAGGATGAAAACTGGACAGCTGCTCTGCTTTACTAGAATCGGACCTCTAACATGCAACATTATTATTTTAACCCCAATTAATTATCAAACAGTCACACATTTGTCTTTCTATTTCATCACATAACATTTAATGGACTCATGAGTAAGATCCTATTCTGGATGCTAAGGTAGCTATGACAGGGTCTTTTCCCTAGTTTTTAAAGTGGAAGGAAAGTAAATAACATTTGTGTGCAAATGCCCACATTCTCACAAGGAAAGGACCGTGACAGAGGCAAATGGCGAAACTCAGGAGGAGTTCTTGGTAGGAAAGCAGCCTACCCCGAATGTGAACATTGTGAACAGAAGAAATGCCCGGTTCAGACTTACTCTGCCAGCATTATATTTTACTTTTTGAGGATTATTCATCTCCTGCTTTAGTTTCCTTACCTGTAATATTTAGGAAGAAGTCTACACCTGTGGGTTGTTGTAGGGAGTTTAATGGAGATACAGGCATAAAAGCCTTAATATAGAGCATGGCACGTTCTAAATTCTCAATAATCAATGGCTATTTGAATTATTAAACAAAGCTGTCTCATTATTCGTGTATCAGACCGATCTTCCACTAGCTGGAAAATTAATAGATGGCCTGCAGGATATATTCAATTGCCCTGTGTGAACAGAGCAAGCAAGTATCTTCCCATGAATGAAATTTAGTGAAAATACACATGTATATATGGAGAGAGAGTGAGGGAGAGAGAGAGGGAGAGAGGGAAATTATGAAATACCTATATCCAAATGGAGATGTTGGGATACTTGATTTGGAAAGAGAACAAACCTTGATATACAAATTTGGAAGCCATCGGCACACAGTTTTTCCACTTAACCCCAGGCTATCAGATAAGATCACTGAATGGTAAGTGTGGATATAAAAGAGCAAGGCATAAAATCATAGTCCTAAATGTTCCAGGAGACACAAACCTAAAGAAGAACCAGAAGAGCTGAAGCACGATATCCTGGAAGTCAAGTAAGGGAATATTTCCAAGAGGAAAGAGAGATCGATTGTGTTAAGCATACCTGTGACATCAAGCAAAGTAGCTAAGATCTAGCCACAGAGGGGCTTAGGTGGACCTGAGAGGGGCAATTCCATTCACATGTCACAGGCAAATCCCTCCGGGAGTGGAGAGCAGGGAAAGTGGGAAGAACGAAGTTGAATGCAGAATAAGCTTCTTTCAACAAGTTTTCATATAAAGAGGAAGAAGAGAGAGCTAAAATAGCTTAAAGAAATGCTGAGTTAATGGATGAAAACACATATATCTGTGAGTGTGAATTGTACATTAAAAGTTATTCATGATGGGGATTGAGGGTGAATCGCTTTAGCGATACCCTCAGAGGGACGGGATGAATCCTAAACCTAGGAGCACACAAGATGGGGAAACACATTGTGAAACTTTCATTCTGATTATTTCTATTGTCCTGAAACTTAGGAAATAACTGGTAAGCTGAGAATAGTTGTGACAGAGAAGAAGCTATGAAACATCTTCTAGAAGGGTGCTACTTTTTGCTGATCTTTGGCAATGGCAGCGAGCTGTCTAGCAGTTAGGAGCTGTCAGCATAGCAAGCTTGTTACCGGGTCGTCACAAACTGACATTTTAATGTTTGCTAAGATGGTTCACAATCTCAGTTTTATAAACCGGACTGTGTGATCAGAACAGGGACCACGGCTTCACATCCCTGGCACATATCTCTGTGTGTGACTCACAGTGGACATTTAATCAGTGCTTACAAAATTAATAAATATTTTAAGGCCTATTGCTTTTGTTGTTTTTTTAATATATATGTGTGTTGAAAGTTTGTCTCATATTACTCCCCGAAGCCCTTCCAGCACTACTTATCCCGCTACATCCAGAGTCCTCATGCCTTCTCCTAAAATTGAAAGAGAAATATACTGTCTTTTAGGGAATATTTTAATGGTCTACATTCTGTGAATATTTAGATTTGGAAATAGTCTTTTCACTGATCTGTACCCCAGGGCAGAGATTTCAACAGTTTATAGTCCACTATCAGCATGAAGAATTCTGACACAAAATAAAGACCATGCTGTTTGAAGTCAGAGAGAATATAATTGGAAATTGCAGTCTTATTTGGAAAGTTATCTTAACTCTCACATAGCCTGTATCTACAGGCAAGGATCACAGATTAAATGAGATAGGATGGTCCAGTTCAAGCTTAGTTCATAGTGAGATTCAATAAGTTGTAACTAAGTGCCCCGATGCTTGGATATTATAGTCTTGTTTTTAAGATAAATTCTCATTAAACGTTATTGAATTGGAGACTATAGAAAACAGTTGAACTGTATTGTGAACAAGGAAGTATCGCAAGAGTGAAACCACTTTGTCATATAAATCTAAGAGTTTTGGGGTCAAACTTCATCCAGTGTCATAGAGGGAAAGATTGTATGCCAAGAAAAAAATTTGGCATAGCTTAAATAAGACCAATCAGTATTTCATCGATGAGCTTTGGACAAGAAGGCAAACTGAAGGACCTTGATGAAGGAACAAACCTTCGCCACCGTAAAACCACCTTCTTAGATGTTTGGAACAGAAAAAAGTCAGACAGATGGCTTTCAGGTGACGGGAGCAGTATTTTACTGACTGGCATGAGCATCCGAAGCAGCATTAGAAGCTCTCCAGTCTAGTCATCACATCCACTATTCTCTTGCCTCGATGCACTAGTCCAGGATAAGCTTCCTTGGTTTCACAGAGAATTCTGTCACACTGTCAAGTGGAGCCTCTAATTAATTTAATTTGAAAATTTAAAAAAAGATGTGACTTTATTTGATGTTATCTAGTGAATTAAGCCATAATGGTTCTGTTAATGTGATCCACATTATAATCATGCTTATGTGAGAGCTTCAAAGAGAAACTCCATGAGAAATGCAGAATGGCTGCTGTTTCTCTCCAGTCAGATTCCCTTAGGGATAAGTGTTTCTCCAAAGCTCTTTTATCTGGACAGCCAACGGAGACAAAGATTCTGGCCCGAGTTTCCACCTATGTTCGATTAACACTTTTACCATGTTTCTTTTCCGATGTCCTCTACTGGGGGAAAATCCAGCTGATAATTTTACTACTTCTTTGGAGAAAATGCCAGAAGGGCTTGCCATCCTGCAAAAGCCATAAGCCTTTAGTAAATACTATGTACTGCTTGTGTTAGGGATCCTACAAAAGCCATAAGCTTTTAGTCTAGGTAATGCTTGTGTTAGGGTTCTCCATAACACCCAGTACAGCGAGTAAATGTGTGATTGATGAAATGGTTAGTTGTCAAAACATACCTGATAGTGGGCGGCGAACCTAGGACTGAACAAAGCTGCCTATCACAGATGAAATTTCCAGTATCCCCATGGTGCCAAGCATGACTTTTCTGTTCTTTTGCTTATTTGACGTCTTCTGCTCGTAAGCCTCCACCAGATCTACTACTGTTGATGCTTCTTTGTCTTTTACATGGACTTTTCTTGCCCTGTAACCAACAACTCTGGAGATTTTGCGTGTGTTGCTTTTTTGGTGGAAAATGCTAAGTCTGTGAAAATTTAAACTTTATGCAAAAAAAAAAAAAAAAACCCAAACATTTGGCATAAAAACTTCACTTGACATCCCCCTCCCTCTACCATGAACGTCCTTGAGCTTGGCCTTTGTGCTTTTGTTATTTTGTGCTATGACAGCAACTATGTTTGGTACCTTAAATTATCTCCATTCTTAAAAGTGAAGAAAAATGTTAATTGTGCCAAAGGCTAAGTGTCATTTAATTACATTTTTTAAAAAATGTTACAGGCATTGAAAATATTTTTTACCATCAGGTGAACTTCAGTAAAGCGGCAAGATTAGGCCATACAGTGTTCCAATTCAATGAGCGCAGTCAGGATTTAAAGAATATAAGTGAATGGAGAGGAAAATGTGATTAAAATGTCAGTCCTGCCAATGGCCAATTACTTTTCCCAAAAATGTACTAATAGAGTTCCTCAAGCAGTTTATTGTGTCTCTTATCACCACCATCGCCTTTCTTTGGGGGCTAATAAGGTCTTCAGTATGGTTTCCCAAATAGGTTCTTACTATTGAAGCAGAAGTAAGCCTTCAAATATTATTTAATTCTTATTCAACAACCAAGAGCTTGAATCTGTAGTTCTGGTTTTTCTTCCTGGCAGAAGAAATTCACAGAATTTGAGTGCTAAGAGTTCCAGCTATGGTTTTCCCTGCCTCAGACTAAAAAACATGGTGCAGGTAATGGGGGAAAGGCGGGGGGAATAGATGTGCAAGGTAAACACTGATATACAGATAAAGTCCAAACTCCAAAGAGTGGAAGCTTGCTACTGGATTCCTTACTCAGGAAACAATTTCTGTGATATCAAGCTCCCCAGCATCTTCGGCCACCTCATCCATCTGTTCTCGTGAACCATCTCCAAGTTGTTACATTTACAGCATTGATACTTCACTATTTATTCTGTCCAACCATTCAAAAATATGTATACTTAGTACCCCATCAGTCAGATACCATGTGATGCGAAAAGAATAGAGAACTGAACAGCATATGGTGCTGTTTCTAAAGGGACGTGTGGGGTTGATGGAAAGACTGGCGTGGGAGCACCCAGCTGAATTGAGTTCGCGTGGTCTGGGCGTGGAAGACCCACTTAAGGAGGATGGTTGTCAGAACGGGATACAAGGAGAATGGGAAGGATTTCAGCTGGTTTTCCCTGGGAGAGCTCATTGCTGCTGATTTTCCGCAGAGAAGCTCCGGCTGGGGTCTGGTCCTGCTCTTCTCTCCCCAGAAGCGCGGGTCTCTGCATTGTCCTGAGCGCTGTCTCCGGCTCCAGGGCAGATCCCTCAGCCTGCTGGCACAGACCCTCTGGCCTCTGGTATAGCTTTTCTAGCCTTCATCCCTGGCCCTCGGGCCTTCCCTGATCCTTCAGGCTTCCATCGCAGATTCCTCAGCCTCATGGTACAGACTCATACGGGACATAGCCGCGGGCTTCAGTCTTTCGGCTGGATTCTTCGGATCTCCAGCGTGCGGAGAGATCTGTTGCACTCGTCTACATTTGACTCTGGTGAGTATTGACAGTTAATCTTGTAAATTTCTGTGTCCTGCATTAAATCTGTTTTCTCTCGCAATCACTGACTAATGTAGGACCACACACTCTTCCTAAGGTAGCCTCACATAAACAAAGCCTATACCAAGGGCAGTAGAGCCTGGGAAAGGGACTATTTAAGGGTATTTGAAGAAACTAGCAAGCACATCACAGATGAAGGAAGCCTGAGTTCCTTCAAATTGAAATATGAATAGTAGGAAGGACATCCTGACAGCAAGAACAAATATTCATGGAGTGAAGAAAATGTGTGACTACAGAAATGGATTTGATGGCACAGCAGTACTCTGCACAGACTGGGACACCAAAGAATAAACAGATGGGATGCTACCAGAGAATTCATTAGATATGACCATTAATTCTGATGGGCAAGTACATGTAAAACTAGACTCAAGGAAACGAATTAGAAGGCCATCAATATTTCTGAAAAGAGATGCTGAAGGCCATTGCGAAGGCAGTGACGAGAGTCGTGGCATAGTGACAGGAGGTCAAAAAGAAAATAATTGTATTTCCATATTGTTTCTCTGGTGTGAAAAATTGAAAGTGTAAATAGGGACTAAAATGTATTCTATCGTGAAAAGGAAAGAAATTGTTGGAATGGGAAGGGGAACAAGGGAGGAGGAGAGAGAAAGGAAGGGGGCAACAAGGAAAAGAGAATAGAAGGAGAAAAAATGGAAACAAAGCTTTTGTAAATAAGGAGGGGAAGAGAGATTGAAGGGAGGGAAGGGGACTGGGAAAAAAAGAAGCAAGATGTATCATGTACAGGTACAAATTCCCTAAGATGAATATTATCATGACTTATATCTAAAATGTACCACTAAAATAAAATTTAAAACAATAACCAAAGATATTAAAGAAGGACTCTAAAGGGTCTCCTCAGTTTCAGATTTAAATTTTTAAGTGAATTAAATTACCTTTAGTAAAACCGAGACTATAGAAGGAAGAACAAGTTTGAGTGAAAAATACGTTGTTCAGATTTATACATGTTGATCTTGAGTTATTTGTGGAATCCTTCAGGTTTTGACATCTAACAGGCACTTAAGTACATATGCTTGTAATTCAAGAAAGAATTCTAGTCTGGAAACTTGGATGAAAGTCATTGCCATACAAGTGCTATCAAAGCAATGCCTTTGTTGGTAAGGCATTTAATGTATAATTTAATGCACCTGTTTATAACATATGTGTACATGTTTTCTGTATGTTTTCCAAGATCTTAATTTTTAACAGCAGTGAGTTATACCCTACAAGTTTATACACAGCACATTGTCATATATATAATAGGTATACAAAAATGCTTGCTGACTTTCTTGTAATGTATACATTTTAATTAGTATGAACTAATATATATGAATCTTCTTTAAAACTGTTGCAAGCTTAATATGTGTAAAAGTTCTTCAGAACTATAAAGCACTTAATAAATTTAAGAAATATTTCTATATTAATTAAATAAGTATGGGAGATTATATATATATAATTATATCTTGTATGCACAATAAGTGATTAGAATGTATTTTGAACCATTTGATGTGAATTTACAGAGCAAATCTTGTGAAATGTTGCTTCAGAGTTATAGTCAATTGGTCCAAAAGAGGAAGAAATCCATTTTATGATGTTATAGACACTCTTGTGTTCTAAACTAACAGATCAAAATGAAAAAAAAAAAAAAAAAGACCAGTGTCAGGTTCACAGATGAGTTAAATTGCATTGAGTTATATCACGTCAATTATTCCATCCTTAGAATTATGTTTAAAAATTAATGTGTACTTGTAGGCATTCTTTAGAAAGTAAAAATGACTATAGAAAACAATTTTGAAAAATAAAACATAAGTTGGAAGTTTATACTACTTGACTTCAAGACTTCTAAAATTTTAGCAATGGATATAGTGTGACATTGGCATCATGATATAAAAAGTAGATTAATGGAACTGACTGGATCCTCCAAAAATATAACATGCTCATATGGTCAATTGATTTTTTTTTAAGATGGTAACAAAATTGTTAGGAATAGCTTCCAACAAGTGGTGCTACAACAATCGTATATGATATGTTAGAAAATAATCTTAATCCTTACATCGCAACTTATAAAAAAATTAAATTGAAGTTGATTGTGAGCTTAAATATGATAATTAAAAGTCTCAAATTTCTACAAGAAGACAAGAGAAAGTTTTAGTGATCTTGGGTGTGGCAAAACATTTTAAATTAATGGGTTATAAAAATAATGAACTGCAATATAAAAATTAATCACATTGTATGCCAATAAGTCAAGAAGTGTTACCACCAATAATTATTATGAATATCACTGACAAGCTCCTTTCATTTGGATCCACATTTTTACTGGCATATATGTATATTAGAAGCCACTCCTCACCACAAGGACACTTTTACCACCCTTTTTACAAGGACATCCTGAACCTTTTCCTGCCATCTGCAAGTTCATTCACAGGTACATCAAGAGATAATGGGGAAATATCATCTAGACCATAATAACCGGTACAACAGTAAGTTACAACATTACCTGCATTGTTTCCATAATAAGCAATGTCAACTGAATTTGATTGAATATGGAATATGCTACATGTCCAAGAATGAAAGAACTCAGTATTTGAGAAAGAAAAAGCAGCATCGCAGATGGGAGTGTGTGTTGGCTACTTACCTTCATCAGGGCTTCTTGACTTCATCCAGTGAATCTTAAATGTATCTTTCTTTTAAGCTTGTTACCACCACACCCTTGGATAATCATGGAATTGTAGTTTCCCACTACTCTGCTCAGATTGCATACACCTTGAGTCCTAAGACTTTACTTTCTTGATTATCACTTTATATTTCAATTCGCTTCAGCAAACATTCACTAAACTCCATCCCACCTTAAATCGAAAGACTACAGGATAAATACTGGCTGAAATTTTACAAGTTTGTGAGGACAGAAATCTGGGAAACACATTGGCCTTGACTTCAATGAATTCATATCTAAAATGGGACACTGACCACTCTTCTTACTAAGGTTTATTGCTTGCTTTCAGGCTACTCCTACAGAACCAATTTTTACTACTGCACTAGACAAATTCTGTACTCCCTGGCATACTGATCCACAAGACGTGCTTTCCAAAAGTTTGCATGTGTGTTTGTGTCATTGATGACCCATGTTGTGGTCACCCTTTCAGTTAATTGTTATCCATGCCCATTCCTGTCTTCTTTATCTTCCCCACCCGGTTGCCATAAATGACCCATAAATCTTTGCATCCAATCACCTATACCTATGAATTGTGAGCCAGTATTAGCCCCTCAAGTCACTGTGCCTCATATTTCTACTGAAGTACTGTCCTTGACATACCACAGAATCAGTGGGGACATCCAAAGTAAACACAAAATGAAAAACCAAGGGCTTGAATGCCAGGCAGAAGCAAAAGATATTATAAGTTTACTTAGGTAAAAATGGAAAGAAAAACGAGTTTTTGTAGAATTGTAGAAACTGATGTTGCTCATTGACAGAGAGACAGAAAGGAAATTGTCGTGGCAGAGAGTTTGAAAATGCTGCAGATGTAATGTTAATTTATGGGGGCTGGTCCTAAAGAAAGAGAAGGGCTTGCAATCAGGTGCATAGGAGGAAATACTGTGAAAGATCAGGGACATTGTTTTACGTGATGCCAGGGTAGGCAGAAGGAGGGACAGGAAAATGGTAAAGAAAGTGGATGAACTCTAGTCAGAGATGTCTGATTCTGCCAATATAATACCTGCAGTTAGAACCTGTAGATGACTCTGGTAGGAGTGAGAACCAGAGGAAGATACTGATAAGGAATAAAGTGGAAGAGTTGCTGTGTGAATGATCTTAGGTCCACTACAGATATATACAGAAAACCTCCTGCATTTGTAATTCTGTTTGTCACAGTTTCAGATACCCACAATAAACTGCAGGCCATTTTGAGTACCAGGATGAAATTTCATGCCACACACTCTATCCCTTCCTCCAGAGTATCCATGTGGTATATACTATATGCCTGTTAGTAACTAGTAAGTATCTTGATTGTCACACTCACCATCACAGTATCACAGTGCTTGTGTTCAAATCACCCTTATTTCACTTAATAATAGCCTCAAGCTGAAAGAAGAGCAGTGCTGGCAACTCAAATGTGCCAAAGAGAAGCCATAAAATATCCCCTTTAATTAAAAAAGATGGAGGTTTCTGCTTTAATGAGGAAATAAGAAAAATCGAATGCTGAGGCTTTTAGGATCCAGGATATAATAAGATATTTCTAACATGAAAGAGACCACATCTATATAACTTTATAATAGTATATCACTGTGATTGTTCTGTTATTGATTGTCCTTGTGTATCTCTTACTGTGCCTAATTTACAAATTAAACTTTATCTTAGGTATGTAAAAATAGAAAAATAATATATATAAAGGGTTTAGTACTATCTGCAGTTTCGAGTGTCTGCTGGGGGGGGACGTGTCACCCAGGCATAAGAGGGGAGTACTGCGAATAGTTAGGTATGCCGAGAGGCAGGGTAGACCTAACCATGTTTACTTAGCACAAAATCACAGTGGAACCAATTTTCTTAGTTTCATGACTTTCTTTGGCTGCTGCCGAGAGCACAATGAGACAAAAGAGACTGTACTTGATGGGTTGTCCAATGTTAGGGATTTATGAAGTAGAGTTAGAAGGAGTTTTGGAACTGGTAGAGAACACCAAGGTCCTAAGATCTTGCTGAATCATCTGGCCAGGGATTTCATGTTTTGAAGTAAGGTTGGATAATGTGTGCTGAACACACAGCATACATTTTGCATGATTTCTCTGATATGAGTAACTCAAAATATTAAAAAATAAAGAGCAAAATAAAAAATATTTGGAAACAAGGAAATAGATCTTTTGCAAAAGGGAAGAAGAAAACCAAAAGATGGAGGGAGGGAGGAAGGGGAGGGGAAAGGGATGTAAAAAGAAATTAAGGTATATTATGTACTTGTACCAACCCCTCAGGATGAGTATAATCATCATGTGCTTCAAACATGTACTAAAACAAGTTAAATAGCTTAGCCAGGCAAGATGGTGTCTGCCTATATATAGTCTTAGCTACTTGGAAAACTGAAGCAGGAGGAGACTTTGAGCCCAGTAGCTTGCGACCAACTTGGGTAATAAAATTAGACCACATCTCAAGGAAACAGAAAAGAAAGAATTAAATAGCTTAATTCTACTTAACTCTGCTTCACTAAATTCATGACACTTTCACATTACTACTTACAGCTAAGATTTAAAGATCAAAAAATTAAAGAAATCATTGAGGATGAGTACAAAAGAAAAAAAAAGGTTTAACCTTTTTAAAGTAGAATGAGAAAGAAACAGAATTCATCAATTTTTACAATAAGGACACTGAAAGGAAGTTAAATAATTTGTCTGCACTATCTCAGCTTGGAAATACAACTCAAATCTTTTAGCCAGGGCTGGGGATTTAGCTCAGTGATTAGAGTGCTTGCCTTGCAAGCACAAGGGCCTGAGTTCGATCCCCGGCACCACAAAAAACAAAAAAACAAACAAACAAATCTTTTAGCCACACCTCCCCAATTAACTGCTAAGCAAATGACTCATGTCTCTTCTATTAGTGCTCTTTCTTTTATTTATTTAATCACCATTTTTAATTTAACATTTAAAATATGTATAATATTAGTTTACATTATAATTGGTATAATATATAAAGTATAATTTTATGTTGTTTATATTATAAATAGTATAAAATATAAAATTGCATTTTATATATACTATTTTTAATATATAGTAGTGCTGTATTATGTATAGTAGTACTACTTAGAGTAGTAAGATATAATTTCATGTAATAGTCACAATTTATAGTAGTAGTATATATAGTAATACTATAGTGTAATATACTATAATATTACTATATATTATGCTACAGTATACTATAGTGTTACTATATATTATAAATGTTGTTCGATATAAATTATAGTTTTATTTTGCATAATATTTATAGTAGATAGGCTAGTTTGAGTCTCCCTGTGTCCCTTGGTGGGAGGCTGAACTCAGCCTGCGACCGTGTGCCAGCAGCATGGCAAGAGGCACTATTTCTTTTACTTAGTAGGATGATGAACTTGTATTCAAGAGTCTCACATTTTTCCCTGCCAGTTCAACAAAAAATCTTACTGTATTCAAATTACAAGCAACTGTGAGGTTTTCTTTTTCACAGTTGCTCTCTTTTGTTGTTTATTTCTCATTTTCCGTCCCCGTGTGATAGTATCTACAACATAAGCGGACTTCGCCAATGACAGAAAGCTTGAAGTCAGTCAATCCGGTTCCTCTTTCTGGGCTCGTAAGTCATTTGTATGTGAGGTAAAGCCATGTCACATTGCTCCTTGAGTCATGACGGAAGACGTAAGAATTCGCTACCTAACTCTTCATCTTTCTTCATCTCTCTCACATTTCCCCACAAGTTCAAAGTGCCAGAATCCCGCCAAGCAATGTGGATCGGGAGTCCACTGAGTCCTTCAGTGTGTCACAGAGGCACTCTGCCCTGGAGTCACTTTACAGTCACGGTCCCCAAACTACAAATTGTATCCAATAGAAGTATTTGAAGGCCACTGTAGATCTGAATGGCCTTGGATATTTTACTGCTTGGGAATTCCCGGCGTCCCAAGACACGCTATCCATGCTGTCTGGGCACCAGCAGGGGTTACCGCCGCCTCTGGGGAGAGCAGAGAGCTGAGCGCCAGCAGTGAAATGCCCTGCGGAAGGCAGATGTGGTGCTCTCCCTCCCATTATGTAGGCTCACAAGTCCTGTGGACCTGCAGAATTTCAAGGGGTAGAAAGCAGACTGCGCCTCCATCTCCTGAGGAGAGAACTAATTAACAGAGAATAGCTGAAATACCCACTGTGCAAGGAAACGTAGTATTTATATTCCACTTTTCCATGTTAAGTGCTTATGATAGCTGGTAATAATTCAATCATCTAGCCATTCTCATATTATCACACTATTAAAATGTTTACTGTAATACATAGTTTCTCTTGTTTTGCCTTAAATGTTAGCTAAGGGGAATGTGCTACATTTTGAATGGTTGTAAACAAAGAGTATGTAAGATTCATGAATGCTAATGAGTACCCGTGGATTTAATTCTCTGTGTATACTTTCCAATTCTGAGGGCTCTACTATTAGTGGGATTGAATTTTTCTGTTGTTTTGTTTTGTGATTGTTTGTTTTGATTTTTCTTTTATTCTGGTTGATAAACATATGTACAGTCTAAATGCTATTTATCCAATATGTAAGTCCGTTGTATTAAATGATAGATAATAGATGATAGATAGATAGATAGATGGTTCATACCTGGCCTATTGCTCAGTGTTATATTTAGGAAAAGGCTAGTGTTCTTTGAACAGAAAGAAACAGAATTCAAGAATAGAAATTTCATGCTAAATACTTTGATTTCTCATCATCTATGTGACAAAGTTATCCCAAATGTAATTGGAATTAGTAAGGCTGAGAAAGGATGTTTGAATCTGTGCTTTGGGATTTCCCTGAAGATGCATCTTATTGGTGGCTTCTTGTTTTTCTACATGTGTAGTTTATCTCTAGATAGATGGAGACACAAAGTAGACTGCCAAGGCATAATGGGAACTTTTCCAGCAAGCTTCATGATAATTTAGTAGACAAAATATTCTTCATGTAGTGTCTAGAACTGTGTCCAAGTAATATGTTCCCTACTAAGTGGACGATCCAGTCCATGGCTGTGGATGTTTGGCCCAAGTTGATTTGACCAGGGTCAAAGGCCCAAGTGGCCCCAGAGAAAGTACGAGAGAGAAGATCAGTCTTGGAAATCCTTGAGACTTGTGGCTCTCAGATTCAAGATTACCCCCAAAACCAGCTGCACTCTCCTCACTGGGTTCTGCAAGATACTGCTTTAGCTCTTATAAAATAATTTTTTTCATGTGTTTGTGTTGTTTATGTTAATTCCATAGCTTTATACCCCTTTATAAGCAAATATTCCTAAGAAAGTAAGAATATGGACAATAAAATAATTACAGCAGAAACAATTTGAGCAATTACCGTGCTTCAAGCACCATTTTAAGTGATATAGATAGATGATAGATAGATAGATAGATAGATAGATAGATAGATAGATAGATAGATGATAGAAAGATAGATAGATAATAGTTGCTAATATTATCCCCAATTTACAACAAATGGCACAGAAATTTTAAATCACCTGCCCACCATTAGTAAGCAACACTGTTGGTAAGCAACACCATTAGTAATCACACCATTAGTAAGCAACGAAAGCAAGCTTCAAACCTATGACATCTATGTCTGGAAGAAATGCTCTAGCCACTGTGATATAATCCCCAAGGAGGCAGGAGTAGTGAATGGTGTCTTTCGGCTTAGGTTTATAAATTTTTATTCATGGACACTGAAAATAGTGAATGGTAAGTCAGAGAAGTTACAAAGCAGAAAGTACCCAGAGCAAGAAGTCTGGGAAACATTGGGGATCTAGGAAGGTATCAAGGTCTGACATAAAAGGCCTTGGTGTAAGGAAGTTGAACGTCTCCACATTGCATGAAAAGTTTGTGAAGCAAACACCATTGCTTGAAGCAATGATGTAGAAAGGATGTGGAAGGGATGCATGCGGCAGTAAGAGGAGTCCATTTACTTTCTTTTAGCTTTTTAAGTAAAAGTTTATAAATTAGGTACTTGTTAAGTAACGAGATATAGCAGCTTTTTAACTTTCCCTGCAAAATAATACATTAGGTGGTTAGAACTATATCCTTTGTATTGCTTTAACTCTGAGCGCCATAGCCTTTGTTTTGTCTGTAAACTCTGAGTCCCATAATGACTATGATGAAATAAATAAGCGACTACAGGTATGGGTGGATAAATGGGTTATTATAGTTTTATCATCAGCTAATTCCAAAAATGGAATCAGTCTCTAAAATTTCGGTACCAGAACTAACACAAACTACCGGTTCTTCTACCTGAACAGACTCCTATAAAGATAGTGCCACAGTCATGCTCTGAATTTTCTTTCACTTGACAGGAAACATCAGCTATATCGTAACATGTGGCTGATTTTTCTCCACTGCGTTAAACAAAGCACCTTTTGTTACTTCAATCATACTTTGTTCCTTTGGGAGAAACACTTAGCATGACTCATGGTCCCTGCTGGTGCTTATTACCTGGAGCTGTGTAGGAGGTAAAATAAAAATGATCAGATTTATGGGGCCAGAAGTAATAAGGATGCAGAAAGAAAATCATCTGAAATAAATGGTCGTATGAGGACATGGCAAATGCCCAGTAGCGAAGTGTCAAAGCTTGGCAGCACTTCTGAGTCTACACTTCTCAGGAAGGTAAAACAAAATGTCCTACATTCTCGGCAGCAGGAAGCAAATCAGTGACCCTGTAGGGAGAAATGATTGTGATTGTTCTGGTACTTAGGTCTAGAATGACAGATGACTCAAAAACATTGCAGAAGGCAGAGAATACCTTGATAAGAGCAGGTGCACATAAAGTCTGGCATCTAGGCTGGAATAAAGGAGATAATGCTAAAGAATGTACCTATACAAACTTTCACAGATGGACACTACTAAGAAAAATGATTCATCCTTTTACTAGTGAAGTAAACATGCTTTTAAAAAAATTGATGAGTAGAATTATGGGCAGCTATTTGTGCAATAAACTGCCCTTCTCTTTGTACCTTTCAAGGTCCACCTCCAGGGTTCCTCTTACTTTGTACTCTAATATGGGGACTTCCAAAGTGCTGTGATCCTATCAGTACCCTTTACTGCAACATAGGCGCCTCTTCATCAACTTAGTTTTTTTCTTCAAGCAAATTTAAAGGTTTGCCTATCATTTCATTAGAGGAGAAAATACTAGGCACTTTCATAATTTATAATTTTCTTATTTATTAGGTTCTTCCCTCATGGATGCAGGTTAAGGATTCTCAAACTTTATGAATACAAAAATCACTTGGAGAGGTATAGCTTTTATACAAATTCATAGGAGTGCTCTCAGTACTTCTGGGTGAGATCTAGGAACCTAATTTTTTTAAACTATAACTCAGCTGATTTCTGCATAGGCTTTCGAAGGAACACACGTTGGGAGACCCCTACCCTCCAAGAGTCACGCTTTAGGGACTCACTGCTTAGAAAGAACCTCGGCCTGGGTTCTGCTTAATACAAATTTGGTCCTAACTTCAGAGAAAAGCTGGAGAACAAAGGAAGCTTCAACAGGAGAGTCTGTATGCCGGGTCTGCAGCGCATCCATCTCCGTGTGTGCACGGGCTGTCCCTCCGAAGGGAAGCAAGCCTCTCCTCCGTGACGAAAGAGGAATTGAGGACAAGTTGCTAGAAAATAAAATTTCTTAAAACATCTTAAGTCTCTCTGTTCTAGTTGTTAAACTGTCACTTATATCCAACGTGAGATTACTTAGGGAGGTTAGCTGATTACTATCCCGATGGTGAGCTGCTGTTTGAAGACAGTACCCCTGATCTCTAGATGTTTACTGCCTTTGATGGCCTTCCCTAATGTTGCTAGGCATACCAAGACATTGGCTATATTTTTGTTTTTGTTTCTATCAACTCTCCTCCGGTTTCACGTTGGGGAAACACACGGTCTAAGTCCCAAGACGCAAGTTGTGATATTTCGCTCAGTTGCCGGTGACCCTCTGTAATGTGACTGAATGTGTTCCCTACGTCCCGTATCCTATTGAGAGCAAAGTGTGTACCTTACCATACATGAAGACAGTAGATCGAGTGTCAAATAACAAACACAAAACTCATATTTTTAAATAAGGTTTTGACTTTGAAAAGTCCCTCTCATTTTCGAAACAGGTAAAATAAACTCAGTTTACACAGTGCACTGAATAAAGCCTCCTGATGCGAGTGTCTAGAGGAAGCAAATCTAGTATGAAACTTACGGCTACCCCAGTGAAATGCAAAAGGTCTTTTAAGAACTGAACCTTGTATTTAGTTAAGCTTTCAAATGCTAGCTACCTCTAAATTAAAAGAGATTTTTCTCTACTCAGTAAGCACAAGCTCCTACACTCCTAAACGTTCCTTTCCTTTGGAATGTAAAATAAATCAAATTGGGAACTATTTTTGGCTCTCGAATTGATTAACTGTTTGGCCAACATTTATATAAGGTATCTGTTCGGACCTCTGGGAGCAATTGCTTAAAATAAGTACTTGCGAGTTGCCTGCGACTTGCCTAAAGTGATCTTTCACCTTAAAGCGTGGTGAGGTGGCTGAATGTCGGCGCTGTTTTCCTGGTGACCAGCAGTGAGTCTTGCCGGAAGGGCAGCAGCCTCATCTGTTTTCGGCGGCATTCCCAAGTAGTGCATCGTGCCCGCCACTTAGCCCTTTTACAGCCTGATGGAAATGCCGGCCCGGGTTAATGCCCGTAGTAAAATCAAGTATGCAAAAAAATGCAAGCACCCCTGGAAAAGGGGAATCTGAGCCTTCACAGCACTTGTAGAATTCTCTGGCTCCGAGAAGATAAACCTGTCAGGAAGTTCTCCATACTGAGGATTAATTGTATGATTTTACTGTTACTTCTGCGGAATCGCAAACCACTTTGCGCAACTGCCTTCCGTGCTCTTACGCCAAATGTGGGAATATTAGAAACAAAAGTCAAAAGAGATAGTGGAATCTTGGAATATGGAAGAACCTTAGAAATTTAGAGACATTGGTACTATACTCATTGTAGAGATGAGGAGTCAAGTCCAAGATGAAGGTGACACACTCCGGATGCGTCACACTTTTTAGTGACTCGGTTGTTCCATCTCTAGCTAGAGCTCTGGGTGATTCTCTTGTTCCAACAGCTTCTGTGACCTCTAAAGCCCAACTGGCATGTTGCCACTGGACAGCTCTTTAGAGTCTGATGATGCGTTTCTGTAACACACTAAAAACATTAAATAATTGGTTGTGTATCCTCTCTAGGGGCAGAGCAGTGCCTCAGATATCTTTTTTATTTCTAATTCCAATGACAATGCAGTATACATTGCGGTTACAAAAAGTATTCAGAGTGATTTGCTCAATGTTATACAAGCCGCTATGAGAAGAACCACTTTTTTTCAACATTCTCCAGTTAGTATTATTTACACATCATTATGCTTACTCCGAGATTGTAGATCTGGGTTTTCTATTACTGTTCTCTTTTTACCAAGATACGCCTGGAAAAGGTACAAAGTGTACTTAGCCAGATATATACTTTTTATGACACTGAATCTCATCTTTATGTAAAAGACAGTATGGACTTAGAATTTAAACAGCATAGAATTCAAATTCTGATTCTGCTTCTCTAATTGTGAAATTATTCACCTTATTTGAGCCTCCTTTCCTCAAACAGTTATTGTTAAAATAAAATATTATGTTTGTGAAACCTAGATAAACAATAGACAGTTTTGTGGCGATTACTTTTCTCCTCTAATTTGACACTTTATAATTTACAGGTGTTTTTTAGACAGCCATCATATTAGTCAGCTGAGACCTGATATCTATGACCCACAACTTAAGAGAGGAGAAGCTTAACTTAGTTTATGGTGTCAAATGCCCAAACACAGAAATGTCATGATGAAACAGTGTAGCAAAGGAAAGTGCTGAATTCACTGCGGCCAGGAAGCAGAACAAGGAGACAAAGTCAGAGAATAAGGGAGCAGGAAGCAGATACAGACCTGAAGGTCATTCCTCCATGACCCAACCAGACTTCCAGAAACATGCTTTACGAATCCCTGCGTGGATCCCGAGCCAGTCAAGTGGAATTGATTAAGGTTAATCATCACACGAATTATTTCACTGGACACTTAATTCACCTCCGTGAGGTGGGCAAGAAAGATATTATCCTCTAACTACAAACAAAGAAAATGCGATATTTGAGGTATGTTTGTGAATAAGTAAAACCTGTCATTTTGTCCAACAGTCAATACAGTACCCATCTAGTGCTAAGAAGCAAAGCTCAATCTTTCCATGTGCTAAAGCATAAGAGAAACACTAATACTCTTTCCAATTGACCCTTGAATCTCTCTGGCAAATTCTATGGGAATCCAAAGTGAACCATTGTAGGCCTTGGGGATAAACGATATCCAGTGAGACAAGGATTAGTTTGAGTCAGGTGTATTAGGATGTGAATCAACGTGATAGGATTGTAAAGATGTAGCCCATTAAATTGTGAGGAAATTATTTCATTAATTTATAAATGAAATATTCAAGCAAGTCTTTCTACATGCCATCTACATACTTCAGCTCGTAGATGTCCAGCATTTCTCCAAGTGGGTCAATCTACTTATTGCATTCTACTTATCGCATATCCAAATGCTTTTGGGAGCAAATATTACCGATGCTCCCAAAAGCATTTGGATAGCCGGTGTACCTAGCAGACATTCCTTACGTACTAAGAGGATGGCAGTCAAACTGCTGAGGTGCGCCATTGCCTACGATTATTTAAACAAGGATGGAGGTGAGGCAGAATTACAATCCCCTCTAAACCAGACACAAAACTAGCAAGTAGAAATGGATTTTTAACTCAGCGGTCATGAAAAGGTGCTATACATAAGTAGGTGCTTCGCTAAAGCCAAGCTTGTGCTTGGCTGAGACACAACAGTGACTACAGTTCCACAACCCAAATTATACATCTTTAAATGGCACCCACATAGAAGAGGTCACCTCCTGCTCGGTACAGTCAGTGAGTCTCTGTATCCACAGATATTACCATGTGCAGCTTGGATTTTAGGGCTGCTCTAGGTCCCTATTTTACACAGGTGTGGTCAGTATACCTGTGAAGGAGATTCTAGAGGTGATCAGTAATGACACTTGTGAGCCATTCAAGGTGTTACAGGGTGCTCTGAATCCCCATTTCCTCCATGTAAATGGCCAACTCTGCCTTTCCCTGATCACTGCTAATAGGAAAAGTGGACACGTAGAATTTCAGCTCTATTCTGAAGACCCATTCGGGGCCTTCTCCTTTTAACCCTGGTTTTACCCTTGGTTGTCCTGTCTCTTCTTTCACTTTATCTTTCTTTGGACAATGTCCCGCAGTCCTGCTTTCCAAGCTCTGGGATAAAATGCAATTGATATGGAACAACATATTCCGATTTAGAGTTGGAAATACATGATAACATTTAAAAGGATCGTGGAAACCCTTAAAGTCTTCTCAGTGTCATAGAAGCTAACACTTTACATTTGTCTGTCATTGTCCCCCACTTACCTTCTGAACCCGAGAGCTTTGGACGTATGGAGTAAAGAAGAGAGTGGAAAACGTACAGTAGGTTCCCAGGCACCTGCAATCTTGGGAAGCAAGACATCTGATGCTTGCAAAATGATCATGAAAATAAGTCAGTTTAGAGGTATTACATTTTATATTCTTTTCTTGAAAAAATAAGCTCAATATACATCTTTATATTTACAGAAAAATTGCAAAGATTGTTCAGTGAGTTTCTATATACCCTACACACACTCCCCTATTAATATTCTCTGTTAGTTTTTACTTGTCATAATCAATTAATGATGATAAATTCTAATAATATAAATTATAGTAAATCCATATAAATTGATATTAATGTAAAAATGTGTTGTCGTAATTATTAAAGTCTATACTTTCTTAAAGTGGCCTCAGTTTTTCTCCAGTGTCTTTTTCTGTTCCAGCATCCCATCCAGAACACTGCGTTTTGTTTGATAGGTATGCAACTTTAGGCTCCTCTGGGCTTACACATATTCCCATATTTTTCCTTGTTTTTATGATTTTTTTACTGTTTTGATTCAGGTGTTCTATAGAATGTCCCTTGGTTAGGATTTGTCTTATGTTTTTCTAATGGAGTTGTGGGTTTGGGGAAAGAACACCACAAAGGTAAATTAATATTTTTATCACATCAAATCACAGGTAATACTACCAATATGACTTGTCTCACTGGACTGTGGTCATGATCCCCTGTCCACCTGCCGTGCTATTTTTCATGCTTCAGACTGTAAAGTTACTCTTTTTTTAACCTTTCCATGTTGTAATTCCTGCAAGGAAGTCACTGGGCACAGCCCACTGCCAAGGAACAGAGAGTTATTCCACTTACTGGAGGGCAATGTACATCCATAAATTTTATTTGAAGTTTTCCCTGGTATATGTGTCTGTTCTCCCTCATTAATTCATTTATTCATCCTTTTATAACAGTAATGAAGTTCATGAACATTATGGGACACTTATGGGACTTAGGGATGTTAAGAATACTTCTTTGTTCCTTCTGTTGTCTATTCTAGCTGCAAACATTTCTCATACTTTAATGTTTTCTATAATTATTGAGCATTTACTATGTAAAAAAAATTGTACTAGGACTAAAGATATGTAAATAGAATGAAGTATTGATGTTGCCTTCAAAGAATGCAAAACAAGGAACAAGAATCTATAGGAGAAAGAAGGAATCTCACATAAGTAACCTTCATGCAAACAAGATAGAGGAAACACCAAACTTGAAGCCCACATCTACTACTAATTAATATTATTGTGATTCAGAGCAAGTTACTCGATCTTTTTGATCTCAAAAATATTCTAAAAAACAAAAATTTTACTTCCTATAGTTGTTCAGAATACCAGGTTTAAAGCAATTTAAATTGAAAGGTGGTGGTAGGTTATAGCGCCTAAGTACTTGGACTCCCTGCCTTTCCCACTACCAGTTCTGTGACAAGTTAGACGGCTTGTCTAATTGGACAAGTTGGTGAGCCGCTCTGTCCTTGATCTTCATCTTCTATGAAATGGGAACATGGGAAGAGCTGAAGATTAGGTAGGTTGGGTGGTTATCAAGAAATAATTTTCAGCTGGGGATAAAAAGGAGTCACAGCAAATGAGTGATTTTTAAGGCCCATGTTAGAGCTAAGGTAGGTCTGACAAGGAAGTGAGAACTTAACAGGTGCAGGTA
This sequence comes from Hystrix cristata, assembly GCA_004026905.1. Lineage (NCBI taxonomy): Eukaryota > Metazoa > Chordata > Mammalia > Rodentia > Hystricidae > Hystrix > Hystrix cristata. The sequence continues at coordinate 83,197 of PVJO010002402.1, read as the reverse complement.
CTGTACTTGTAGGCTCTGTAGCAACTGCCAGCTAAGCAGTGAGTGCCCAGTGGATCCCAGTGTAGCATGAAGACTTGGATCCAGCGGAGGTGCACAGCAGGAAACAGGCCGTAGGACACTCAGCTGCCAGCTGAGGTAGCAGGAAAAAGCTCTTGATTTCAATGTCTGTCTCTCTCCATTGAACTCTAAACTGCTTGAGGTTCTGTTTGATCATAGCTCTGGCTCTTCACATCAAGCAAAGGAGGCACTAAATCTTTGCTTATGAAATGAATGATACAAAACGGGTTTTGACAGTGTTTAATGAAATTTAACTTCCGACACATGGGGCTTTAACAATGGAACAACCCATGTTGATATCAAATTACTTTCATTCATTATTGAAGAACTAGAAGCACAGCGTGGAATTCAGAGCATTTGGTTTAGAAATGAGACCTAGTGCCAGGTTCTCTGGATTCCAGGCCCGTCGAGTTCCTGCCATGTGAACAGTTAGAGCTATTTGATACTCACTATTGCATAGTCCTGTCTGAGCTCTGGGTGTGACCAGCATGGTCTTTACTGAAGGGAATTAAGGAGTCAGGAAACTGATAATTCAATTCAATTCCTTTTCCATTTACTGCTGGACCTTTCCTGATCTTGACGCCTAATTTTAGTGAGAGGATTTCTGAAGCTCAGACCAAATCTCTGGTTTTGAACACCAGCTTCCTGTTTTGTTGACTCTTCCTTTACTCAGTAGTAAAGTTATTTTAGGGCCATGATTCTCTAAATCATGTTAACCTTTAGAGCTAGTATGTCCCAATTGAAATGTAGATCTGAGCCTGAGACCTGTATTTCACCCCTTTTGATAGTGCCTGATAATCTATCGGTGTGGCGGGCTGATTATGTTCAATTTGATGGGCTGATTATGTTCAATTTGACCAGGAACACTCTGCTGAGTCAGCGTGGTTCTGGCCATGGAAGACCCACCTGAGGATTATTGCTGAACCAGCATGAAGGAGAACAGGAGGGGAAGATCAGGGCAGCTGATTCCCAGGAGAAGCTCTGTTGTGGCTAGTTTTTCTAAAACGAACTCAGCTGTTCTCATTGTCAGAGGATCTCGGGTCCTTGTTGCTGGGGATGGCTGCTGTTTTCTTCAGGGGAGCTCTGGTCATCACCCTTGTCTTGAGCATCATATCCTGGATCCAGTACAGACTCTTTAGCCTTCAAGTACCGACACAGACTTCCATGGACATTGCTGTGGGCACCCGGCCCTTGATCTTTCAGGTCTCCAGTGTACAAACCGACATTTTGCACCTTCCTGCATTTGGTTTGTGGGTGAATGTTTTAACCTGTAAATGTCCTGTATTAAATCTGCTCTCTTGCAAACTATCGACTCTAGCAACCACTTACTAATACACTTGTGTGCACATGTTGGCCTCAGTCCACAGCTTGTGTCTATTCAGTGTCTAATTACAGCGTCACACCTGGATGGGTTTCCTTTGACATCCTGCAATCACAGAGGTTGAATAGGCCTGTCCATTATGGAGTTTCATTTGCTTTTTCTTTCCTTTTGCAGCTGATACAGCCTGCTGCAAAGACTGGAGAAGCTTAGGGTTCTAATTTGGATTATACCTGATTTTGTGAACTTGATACATCTGCTATTCACCTTTCTGCAACTTATTTTACTCCTCTGAAGAGTTAAGTGTACAGACTGGTTTACATTGGGTTTCTTGGACTTCATCATTCTTGAACATCTTTAACTGTCCCATTGGCTGCATACACCTTCATCTCGTCTTTCCTCCTATGAAGATTAGAGGACCCACCAAGACCGTAAGTAGTTAAACTAAAACTAAATTTGTCAATTTCCAAAAGTCACTGGTTTATGGTAGATTCTGATATCAAATAAGAGTGCCTTCTCAAAATAGAAATGTAACTACCCAAAAGAGTTTATTTCATTCATTTTGTCCATTTAAAAATGATCTTTGTGCAACTTCTCCACTGGAGGAAACAATTTTCTATTAAAATATATTTTTTTTCATCCCATCGCTAACTTCAAACAGTCTTTCTGTCCATTAGAGGCCAGGGATTTCTCTGTGTTGCAATGGGGTTACTGTTGTTCCAAAGACCTAATACTAAGTTAAATTAGCAATAGACATCATTCCTTTAGGAATAACTAAAGTCAGTCTTGACAAAAATGTTTTAAGTATGCTAAAATTTCCTCAGGTGTTTATTACTAAGAATCTTCTGTTCAATTTTTGGATACTCTTAGCATGAATTTCTGGAGAGACGATCAATGATCCTTGGGATTGCATAGATTCTGGTTTCAATTAGCTTCAGGTATATGAGTGATTATGAAGTGTAAGTAAAGGGTCCTAAAAAAGAGGAAATTGAAGCTGGTGACCTCACAGCCAGGCCCGCAGTTCTGTCTCACGATTGTGGAATGGGCACCAGTATTGTGATTGTTTTATACATCTTGGCATTTTTTGTTTCCTTTTCTTTCTTCCTCCTGGAGAAGTAAGAGAAGAATGACCAAATGAGAAAAGCAAAGACTGTTTACTCAAAGCTTGCTAACCAAAGGAGTCAGCTACTGTCACTTGTGTTTGGCAGACACAAGGGCAGAAAAGGTCTATAGGAAGCAAAAGCGAAGGCCTTCAGGCGTATCCTGATTGGAGGATTCTCTCTGGAAGTGCTTTAATTCTAGGTGTTGGCCTGGAAGAGCAAGAGGAGGGTTATCTGGAAAGTGGGCATCTTACATTCTCGGCTAGGACCACATGTTTGGCCTTCTCTGATTGGTCCTAGTATGGAAATGGAGACAAAATAAGGGAGATGTTTAGTTATTAATAAAATCCTGGTCATTTTTAATGGATCAGTACAGTAGTGATTGCCTAACGTTCTGGGTTATTACTGGAGATATTAGTTTGGCTTCCCAGCCTTGACGTACAAGCCTGCTTCTTGGGTTGCTCATTGTAGATGAAGTGGTAGGCTTCCTGACTGCTGCACCTTGGGAGTCGAAGTGTTATTTTCCTGTATGATCTAGGTGCTGTCCATTTATATGTTCAGTCTGCCTCTCCTCTTCAATTTTTTATCTTCTTTACTCCAAATCTTTTTTCTAATTTTTTGCTTTTTATCTTCTTTATGTTTCTGTATTTTCTCAGAGCCCAGTAATATTTGAGGAAGGATAATGTGGCATGTAGCCAATATTCAGTATGCACAGAAACAGATTTTGTTAATTCACATCAAGCTCTGAACAGCTCTAACTTCAGGAAAGGATGGAAAATTTAGCCAAATTAGAGATCCAAAATGTACAAAAAAAATTTGTATTCATTGGTAAATAAATATTAAATGCCATATTTGTATTTGGCTATATTCAAACGTAACATCAAAATGTTTTTTCTGTGTACATTTTCCAGGAAATAGAAATTTTAGATCTGCAAACCCAATTCAGTACCTTTTGGAGGTGAGATTGAACTGAATGCATGACACTTTCAGATTTTACCAACACATGGAACTATTTTGAGATAAGGTAGCAGAAAAATCAGCACAGCCTCCAATATGTACTTCCAAAATATTCAGTGTTGTTCATTTTAGGAACTATGGATGGAGATTAAATGTGACCATTTGGCCTAACAACGCTTCCTCTTGGAAGATTCATTTAGATCCAAAAATTAGGCTTTTAGGAAAGTGGGTGTTTTCTGTCTTCTTGGGATATCACCCAATGGAGAAGTAAACCTGAGTTAGTAGGCACCGAGACAAGGAGACTCATTTAAATTAAGAAACAGAGGTGAAATCTTTATCTTTAAACCTATTTCTAAATGTTAAGATCCTATAGTCAAAGTACCACAAATATAGAAATATTTCATATTCATTGTAGCTTTGCTAAATTTGTGGATCACACTTTTCTGTGTGAAATTTATTGTTCATGGGATTCTTTTACTTTTTTTGGACTCCTTTAACCATCAAATAGGCATTGATGTCTTTAGCTGCAAACACTTGAAACATCTTCTCCTACGCACTCGTGTAGCCCAGAATCATACATAGTTATTCTTAGGGAAGTGGATATTGCTTTGGTCTCCAAACGGAAGGAAGCAGATAGGTTAGGCAACCTAGCACAGCAGCCTCCCTTGGAACAAATGCACCCAAGATCAGCAATCTTTTTTTTTTTTCCTGGTGCTGGGGCTCAAACTCAGGGCCCTGTGCTTGCCAGGCAAGCACCTCTATCCACTGAGCTAAATCCCCAGCCCAAGAACAGTGTTTCTGAAGGTGATCCATTTGTGCAAGCTGAATCATTGTTCACACTAATTTTACTAACACATTCCATCCTGAATTTTAAAAGCCTGATGAGTCACCCCTGATGGCCAATTGCTTACATTATCAAGCGGAACAGAAATACATTTACATATATTGGCATAAGCCCTTGCTGGATCTACCAAATTAACTTATACTTTTATAATCCTCCAAACTTCACATGGACAAAATAAACATTTAACCAAACAGAATGTGCTAGAATATTTAAAATTATAATGTTTGTAGTTCTATTTCCTATGCTCTGTCTATGTGTCTTCCATGAAAGTAGTTAACCATTATACATTAATGTGAAATATGCTAAAAATGCTAGATACATGTGAGAATATGAAGTATTTTTCTGGCTGTCTTACAAAGAAAATATATTTTCATTAATATAGACTAGGCAGGAAGCGGAATAAATTCTTTCTGGAAAGTACATTAAAAAAAAAGAAAGTACATTGATTCTAAAAGGTTTGGAACTGCAAGTGAATCAGATTTATATGAGACAACTTAAAATCATTTATTTAAAAAGTAGGGATGTTATTGTGTTTGAAAGGCGAAAGCAGCTTTTTTGGGGTAACAATAGTGTCTCTGTTCCTGTGGCCATGCTGTACCATCATGATCATCTCTCATCATTTACAACACAAAATACTTTTTATCTTCAGAACATTTGGTGCATTTTATCAAATTTTCCACACATCACTAGGAGGCACCAACCTATAACAACCTGGATGTCTCACAGTACTTTCGAAAAGTATCTAGGGATGTTATTTACTGAATCATCGTTGATAGGAACAGAACATCTATATTTATCATCATCTCTAAAAGAACAGGATCAGTTATTTGACCAAGCCTTGGAAGTGTTTGCTTCTACTAATCTCCAAGGAACAGATGTGATTGTGTCTTCTATTCTACTTCATCAGGAGATACATGACTTTCTCATCGTGCCTTTTATACATTTGCTGTGTACCCACAGCATGTTTATGCTCTGTCGTCAAACACCTCACATGGTGTCTGAACATCTCACGCTCCGTGTTCATCAGAGAATAAACCTACATCAACAACACAACTGAAATGAAATGTTAGAAAACATTTTCAAAATAGCAGATAGTGATAGAGTTGGAAGGATCTTGAAGAACCACATTCTAATGATACATTTTTTTTAACAGATGCTCAAACATCTCCAGTAACAGCAAACTCATCAGTGCCAATCATAATTCCAAAAGATACAATCATGAACATTATAATCCTAAGTACTGAATTCTTGAAAGGTCTAAATCCCTAAAATCTAAAACCTCACATTCACAAACTGAAAAGAGCAAAATCCTGAAAGTTGAACTCCAGAAAACCAAACTTCTGAAAGCTGCAATTTGCACTGGGGGGTTGGAATGTTACAGCGTAAGAAGAATAGAATGCAGAATTCTGGGCAAGAGATTGGTCATGCAGTTAGGGTGAACCTTTTAGAGCTTTCACAGATACAAACAGCCCACTGCAATGCACATGCCATAGTTTCCCCACCACCAGATAGAGCAATGACAAATGCTTTAGTTTAAATATGTCAGTTGACTGCATTAGTATTCTTTCCAAGTAATGAAATTCCAGAAGCTTTAAATTGAATTCAAGCTATCTGTGCCTGAATAAGCCAACAAAGTTATTGACTGCTTCAAAAATAATTATGTGTAGCGTAGGATCGGAAGACATGAAATGGTGTTGCCGTTTGATCACTATTATTGTCTCTACAAACTCTGTGATCTGTGTATGAGTAAAAGAAGAATGAATTCCCCCTTACCCTAAACAACATAGAATCGTGGCACCTAGCCCTGGCAACTTACACAGGGGAACACACAGGTCATTGTACATTGAATTATAGAAGCACCGCTTAAAAATAAGTTGAAAATACCACTTAAAAATGAGTTTGAACATATTCTTCCTGGAGAGTCATCTCTAAAAGAAAAAAAGCAAAACAAATATTCATCATAATGCAAGACATCAAGATATAGTGACTGTAAAAGTCTGCCAGCTTTTTGGACTGTCTCTTTTCATACAGTTCTGTATATTCTGTCCCTGTAAAACATCTTTACACGTGACAAGCTTTTGTTTTTCTTTTTTAAGTTTTTTCCCACTACTTTAAATTGTCAGCATTATTATTTTTTAATTAATTTGTGTTATTTTTACATGTACAAATGTGTGGTAATTCAACATCAGCACAAAATGTCTGCTAATCAAATCAGGATTCGCAGTGTTCCCATCCCCCTTATCATTGCTGTGAGTTGAAGCTTTCCAGCTCTTTAAGATTTTGATAAAATATATAACGGTTTACTGTAATGTACAATCACTCAACTGTACTCTAGAATACTAGAACTTATTCTTTCTCTTTACCTGTATTTTGGTAAATGTTATCTACTTTCCTTCTCTCCCTATTCCTTCAAACCCTTTCTAGCCTCTTTTTGGCATCCACATATGAGAAGGCATATATGATATTTGTCTTTCTGCATTTGATTTATTCAACATAACATTTTCTCCCTCCATCTATGTTGTTTCAAAAATGGAATATCATTGTTTATAGCTGAATGATATTCCATTGTGGATATAAACCACATTTTTTTATTCATCCATTGGTAGACCTGCAGATTCATTCCATACCTTAGCTACTCTAAATAGTGAAGCAATAAGCATAGATGTGCAGTGGTGCTTTGCTATGTGTATTTATTTCCTTTTATCGCATCCCCAGAAGACAAATGGCTGGATCAGATAATAGATCTGTTTCTATTATTTTCTGAGACATCTCCATACTGTTTTCCATAGTGGCTATAATAATTTATATTCCCGTCAACTGTGTGTAAGTTTCTGCTTCTCCACTTTCTTGCCAAAATTTGTTTTTGTTGATAAACGCAGTTCAAGTGAGATGAAAGGATATCTCTATGTGGTTTCAATTTCCCCAGCAACTAATGATGTTAAACACTTTTTCATAAATTTGTTATTTGCAGAAGGGAAAAGGGAAAGAAACTGGAAAGGGAAAAAATGGAAAAATGTAAATAAGCCTGCTGTAAATAAGGAAAGGGGGGAACGGAAGGGAGGGGTAGGGGGCGGGGGGAACCGGGATACATCACGTACAGGTACAACATAACCATGATAAATGTGATCATTATGTATACAATGTACCAATACATGTTCTTGGTAAAAAAGTTAAATAAATAAATTTGTTATTCACTTGGAGTTTTTAGAAGTATCTATATAATTCACATATTTTAATAGAATATTCAGGGTTTAAAATAAATATTTGAATCCCCTATATATGCTGAATATTAATCCTTCGTGGAATGAAGAGTTTTCTAATTCTCACCCAGTTAGTAGGTTGTGTTCTCACGCTGCTGTTTCTTTTACTCTGCAGAACCTCCTCAGTTTGAGGTCACATTTGGCTGTATTTGACTGTGTTGTCTGTGGTTTTAAGGTCTTGTCCAAACTCCTTTCCTGTACCAAAGTCTTTAAGCATATTCCCGTTTTTTCCAGTGCTTTCCAGATCTCAGGTCTTACATTTAGTTTGAGTTGGTTTTTGAATAAGGTGAGAGACAAGGGTCTCGTTTCTACCTTTCGAACGTGGCTGTCTCATTTTCTAACATGGCGTACCAAAGAGGCTGTCCTTTTTCCTGTGCATGTCTTTGGCATGTTTGTCAACACTAGTTGGCTATAAATGTATGTGTTTATTTCTGGGTCCTTTTCTATTGGTCTGTTCATCTGTTTTAATGCCAGGAAAAGTCTCTTTTGTTTATAATGCCTTTGTGTTATCTTTTGAAGTGAAATAGAATATGTCTCTAGAAATGCTCCTTTTATTAAAGATGACATTGGATATTTGGAGTCTTTGGTGCTTCGACTTAAATTTTAGGATAGTTTTTTATACTTATGTGTAGAATGTCATTGGTATTTTGGTCAGGATTGCAATAAACAACTTTATGTAGTAAGACATTTTAACAATATTAATTCTTCCAGTCTGTGGATGTGGAAGAAGGTCTTTCTATTTTTTTATATCTTCTTCAATTATTTTTATTGGGTTTATAATTTTCATTGTAGAGATATTTTATTTCCTTAGTTAATCTATTCATAGGCTTTTTTGTAGCTATTGTGAATAGAGTTGTTGCCATGATTTCTTACCGTTGTCATTACTGGTGTATAAGAATTCTGAGTTTTGGATGCTGATATTGTAGTCTACAACCTTACTCAATACACTTATTAGTTCTCTAAAGGACAATAAGAAAATATTATGAAGTATTTGATGTACATAAATACAAAAACTTAGATGAAATCAGACAAGCACAAACTAGTCTAATAGGCCCAAACAAAATAGAAAATGTGAATATCCCTATAATTATAAAGAAATTTCATTTTTAATGAAAGAATAAAACTTCAGAAAGGAATATTATAGGTCCAGATGGTTTTACTGGTAAATTCTGCCAAAGTTTTAAAGAAGAAATAATACCAAATCTACACAATGTTTTCCAGAAAATAGAAGAGAAGGCAACATTTTACTAATCCATATTCTTAATTCTAAACCAGACAAAAATAACATAAGAGAACTACAGCTGAATATCTTTCATGAATATGGATGAAATAATCATTAACAAAATATTAATAAATTTTAACAGAGCATGAAAATAATTATATATGGTATGACAAGTTGGAATGCTGTGCTTCTATAGTATTTGAACATTAATTAATGCTGTCTCTTGTATTAGCTAAAGAGTAAAATCATATCGGTCAATGCAGAAATACATTCAATGAAATTCAGTATTAATTCATGTTAAAATATCATATAACTAGGAATAAAAAATCTTTCTCAGTCAACAAATGGTACTTATTTTTTTAAAGCTGTGACAACCATTATATTCAATTATAAATGTCAATTATAAAAATGTAATCCTTTCCTTCAAGGATTAGGAACAAACAGGGATATACATTTTCATCATTCTTATTCAACATGGTAACTTAAAATTGCAGCCTTTATGCTACAAGGCAAGAAACGTATGTAAAATATATAGGGATCATGTACAAAAGTATAAAACTGTTTCTACTCACAGGTACATGGTGATTTGGTAGTGTGTCGCAAGGAATTTATGAGAAGTACTTCTACAATTGATACATGTATTCAGTAAATTTGTAGCTACATGAGAAAAATATAAACTCTCAACTATATTCCATACACTAGCCATGAACATATGAACACCCAAAGTATAAAATCCGAAACTATTTGTGATTACACAAGAAATATAATACAGTTCAATGTAAATAGGAAGAAAATTTATAAGTATTCTTAAAAATACAAGTACAGATTTTTAAAATGCAATGAAGTCATAAATGAACTTGATATAATAGTGGTATCAATTCTCTGCATATTACCATGCAAGTGTAACAATTTTCTATCAAAATACCAGAAATTTTTAAAGATATGAATTAGGTTATTCTTGAATTCAGTGAAGATACAAATAAACTAAAGTAGCTAAACCAATTTGGTAAAGACCACAGTGAGATCTTTAATGCAGTTTAAAACATATTGACTATATAGTATCAGAGGGAAAGAGCTCAGATAAAATAAACAAAATATATGCTCTAAAAACAGAACCACACAAACTTGCTCAATTGATTTCTTTGAAAGGTACAGAAGTAATTCAATGTAGGAAATATAGACTCTTCAGAAAATAGTTTTGGTGAAATTGAACATCCACATATAACCAAAAAAATGAACTTTGACCTAAGTCTTATTGTTTATTTGACGATTATCTCAAAATTGGTTATGGATGTACATGTAAAACTGTGAAACATTTATAACAATAGGAAGGCTTCAATATCTTACGCTACGATGTTTTCCGACTTCACACCAGATTCATGGTAAACCAAAGGAAACATCCATAAATAGGACTTCACCAAATTAAAAATTTCGTATAAGGATTAAAAGACAAGCTTCAGGGAGAAAAACATTTAACAACTATGAATCTCACATAGGATATGTATCTAAAATATACAAACAGTTCTTGACAGTTGTGAGATAAATTAAAACAAAACTCTACTTAGAAAATGGGCCAATGCCATGATGAGACATTTCACCAAGTAAGACATTTAAATGATATGTAAGCATTTGAAGATATTCGAGATTATTAGTCATTAAAGAAATGGAAGTTAAAACTACAGTGAAATGTCACCGCACACACACATATTAAAACCTCTAATGGGTGTATACCTATTAACAAAACTATTGGATGGTGAGGGTGTAGACAAAGCAAGTCACTTACCCATTCTTCATTGAAATATAAAAAGGTTCAAACAGATTGAAAAATAATTTGGCAGTCAGGCAACTAAGTCTGCAACTACTATGCAGCACATCAGTTCAAATCCTGGACATTTATCTGAGAAAAATAAAGGACTGTATACACACAAATGTCTGTACACTGATATCTGTAGAAGCTTTATTTATATTAGCCTCAAACTGGAGATCGACGCAGATGTCATTCAGTGAGTTGATGTACAAACTTTGGTACATGTGTATCAGTGAATACAACGCAGCAAATTAAAAAGAAAAAAATCGATACAACGACCTGGATTAAACTCCTAATAATTATGCTCATTGGAAAAAAAGCAAATCGCACATATAATATACTGTCTAATTCCATTTGTGTAACATTCTTAGCATAACAAAATTCTGGTTTTCTTATGGTTATTATTTATATGATGCATCTTTTCCCATCTTTCTACTGTCAACCTATGTGTGTGTGTGCTTGAAATACAACTGTATCTCTTAAAGGCAGAACATAGAACATAAGCGATATGAATATCATTTAATCCAGTCTGATATATTTATCTTCTAATGATTCTATATTGAAAGAATTATTGATATGTTGGGACTAAAGTCTACTGTTTTGTTCGTTTGTTGTTGTGGTTTTCTGTTTCTTGTCTGTTATAGTTTTGCCGCTTTCCAGTGAGTTAAAACTGTTTACAATTCCGCTAGCATCTTTTAGTGTATTTCTCCTTATAAATTTTGCTATTGCAGTACACATACACAAGTTTTGAGTTTATAATTGGTGATAGTTTACTAGTTTGAGTGGAATCTAGAAATCATACATCAGTGTACTTTTCCACTTGTACAATTGTCAAATATTTCTTCTATGTGCATTTAGATCCACACCTAATATGCATCAAATGCAAGATACTGCACAGAGAAGGGAAACCTGCATATCCACACATTGTTGCTCTTTCCATTGTTCTTCTTTCCTTTTAAACATTGTGTCGCATCTTTCCTAGTCCCCTAGTTTCTTTGATGAGAGATGTGGTATTGATTGAACTGATTCTTAATTAGCTAAGAATCTGTCGGAGAGGTAAGAATTTTTTTCTTTCTTAACTGCTTTTAAGATTTTCTTTCTATTCACCTTATAGGATTTTGCATATTCTTTTTAAATTTTATTTTGTTTTTAGTTGCCAAATAATTATACATATTTATGGATACAATGTGATACTGCTTCTTGTTGATTTGTATATATGCTGTTGGCACTCACTCAACTTCTTGCACCTCATAAATATATTTTTTAAAAGTGTCAATCAAAGATAAAAGTAAAAAAATGAAGTCAGCTTTGCAAAAAGCAGAGGGCATTCTTGATGGCAAAAGGCAAGAAGGAAGGTAGAATACAACGTAAACTGACACTGTGCTGCGTTCGAGGTCCCAGGACATTCTGAAATTCCCCTACAAGTACCATTTTCATTTTGTCTTTCTCCATCTTCTCAAGACATTGCCTCAGTCTACCATCTGCCCAGATAGAAACTAGCCAAGCTTTCAGGACTTTGGCTTTGAGAGTTTTCTTCCTGCTGCAGAAGTTGCTGGCAACTAGATGATGACGCATCCCATCTGAAGTCAAAAAGTTAAAAACAGTAACATTTTCTAGGTTATCCACTCTCCCAAACACAAGGCACGAAGAAAGAAGCTAAATGAAAAGGAGCACTTTGGCAGAACTATCGCGGACTAGAAACCAAAAGGCAGAGTTTCAGTCCTAATTCTGGTATGCCTCAAATTCTAGTATGTGCAAGCTATTGTCTTTCCTTGGGAAATCATTCTTTTCTTCTTGGGAAGACAAAAATATTAGAAGCAAGAACAACCTTCGCAATTCAGACTGCAGCTCTTTTCCTACAACCTGGCTCACCAATTCCCTGCTTCAACCATGGATGAATTACTGTATTTCATACCTGTTACACACAGTGCATATGCCTTGTCTTTGTTGCCTATAAGTAAATAAATACATGGAAATAAATGCTAACTGATGTATGTATCTGTGTGTGTTATTTATACATGTAATCTAGATGCACTTTTTTATAGTGTGAGTATAAAATAGGATGTAAATACTTTGATTTCATCAGAAAGGTATACATATGCAAGAAAATGGTAACCTTACATAATTTAAAGTTGTGTATTTACAGGTTTTCTACCTTACTGTACATTTCCGCCACTTATGGTTGGAAACCGGGAGGTGTCCCCACAAAATCGCACGTTTGGAATGTAATTGGAAATATGGGGATGCTATATTAATCAGTGGCTTCATCCTGAAGACTCAGTAACTGGGTGTACTGCTAGAAGCTAGGACCTGGTTAAAGGCAGGACACTGGAGGTTTAACTCAGCAGGGTATATCTTGCTTGCCCGCTCCTCTCACCTGCCTCTGCCCGCCGACGTCCACAACATGAAGAGCTTTCCTGCATGGCGGCCCATCCATTGTGCTGTTTCTACCTTGGAGCTGGCCAGCCATGGACTGAAACTTCTGAAACTGTAAGATGAAAAAAGTCTCTCCTCCTTTAACTCATGGGTGTCCAGCACTGTGTCTCAGGTACAAGAAAGTGACTAAGACACACAGAGTTAACTAGTACTTTTCTCTGAAAAATAAGACACATGCACATAGGCAGTAGCACTGAGCCCTGTCCAGAGGAGACTCAGACTTGACAAGAGGGAAAAGAGTGGAAGAGATTTGTTTTTAAATGATCCAAACACCAACTGTCAGCCTGAAATAAAAATAATGTGGAAGATGGAAATAAAAATGAATGATGACTTAATCGGGGCATAATTAGAAGGAGTACTGAGAATTTTACTTTTTTCTCCTTTTCAGAATCAATGCAAAATGTATAGCTAAACATGAATTTAGCAAGAATTCATATAAGAGTTTGTCTTTCTGAGATTATTTTTAATTTTTCAGCTTTGACCAGAAATTAAATCTCCGTCTCAGTTCTCTGTTACTCTGTTTTCATTTGTATTCCAAAGTATGGATGTGCAAGTTGCATTAAACATGTCTCAAAAAGGAAGATTCTACTTTAAGTTAAATTTAAGAAGTTTTCAGAGAAACAGAGTTGCATGTCCTTTTTGATGGGACAAGCTGCATTTCCCACCACCCCTGAGTGTAGAACACCTTCAGGCTTCCAGGGGATACTAGCAAACTTGGGACCAAAGCATAAGAAACCAGTAAAGCTGTAATGCCAAGAACAGCTTGTGGAAACCTTGTAAGAACAACCTCCAGAAATTTTTTTAATTAATTTTATTGGTACACTTTAGATCCACATAATGTTCACATTCATCATATAGATATACTATGTACAGGTACAAATTCTATACCTGTTTTTTTCCTTAATCTCCTTCCCTCCCTTCAATCTCTCATCCCCTCCTTATTTACAAAGCTTGGTTTCTAATTTTTTTCCTTCTAGTCTCTTTTTTTTTTTCTTTTCTCTTCCTTCCCCACCCCCTTGTATCCTGTTTCCATTTCTTGCTATTTCCCGATATCTATTATACACTTTGGTCCTTATTTATCCTTTTTATTTCTCACACCAGAGACAATGCAAAAAAAAAACTTAACTTTTTTTTCTTTCTTGTAACAAAAAATCCCACAAAATGTGAATCTGACTTCAGCTGCCACCATGGGTGCCCAGCTTTGTGCCCTTATAATTTTCCAAAGCAAAGACCACCTGTCAATTCTTATCTTCTTTTTCCAGAAAGCTTGCATCCTACAGCACAAAGATCCAGTCCAGTGTAGAGTAGATACTGGAGACTGCATCTTCCATATTCTTCCCCTTCATTTTAATTAAAAAATATTGTGCATGGTATTGTATCACTTCCTAGTTATAAATAACAATGCCATCTTCATTGTGAAAAGTTCACCAAAATATAAGTTGAAAATTGAAATCATATAACTTGTGTTATATGAAAGTATCTCAAAGTTTATGTAATAAATTATTAATGACGAGAAAACCATGAAAGAGAAGAATAGATGTAAAATGATATAGGAATTTGACTTACCAGAAAGAATAACTAAAAATCTGCTGTAAAATAATTAGTGTAGCAATGACTAAGAATAGACAATATTTGTTATTTTTATTGGTGGGAAAACTAGGAATATAAATTGTCACCGCTTTGTAGACTGTGGGAAGAAATCTTTCAAGGGCAATTAAAATTAAAATATTCTTACCATTTAGTACTGAATTCCCATTCCTGATATCAATTTCTATCAGAAAAAAATCTTTAACATACAACTATAAAAATACATATCATATCTGTACACACAGATACGATATTTGCAGAACAGTGTGTGGTGGTAAAAGAATGCAAATAAGTTTCCCATTGGAAATTAGGAAGCTTGTGAAAGGATTAAGCCCACATTAACAATGAAAAAACCTGGACATACTGAGTAAATCATAAGTTTTTCTTCAGAGTAATTTACATACTCAAAGACAGGCAGGCCCCTCCCAGAATAGACGATGTAAGCAGACTGACTTTTATAACAGAGCACAGGAGGAAAGGATTGTCACACGAGGAGGGAAAAAGAAATCAAGAGCATTTTAATAAGTTCTCCAGCACTGTGTGAAGACTAGCATAAGAGTATAAAACATATGGAGGCCACAGGCACCAGAGGTGATGACATTTATTTGCAAACTATTTTCTGTAGAATCTAATCAGGTGCTCAGAAGAAATATTGGAGGTAGGACAGGAAAATAGGTGCACACGCATCTGCTTTTTTTTAGTGCGGATGTGCTGGGAGGGGATTTGGTGCTGCCATGGGAAAGCCACAAAGCCTCACCACTCCCACTCTACTTCATAGAGTCTTCTTATTTGAAAAAATAAGAAAATGCCATTACCGATACTGTACGTGTAAAAGCCTATGACAGCTGGTGGGAGAATAAAAGGAAAAACAAAAGAAAACAAATCTGTACTGCTAGCAGAGAAGGAAAGAATGGGTCTTGGATATTATCACTCAGGATACGTACCATGGAGGTATGTGCTGGAAAATCACTTCTGTAAGAGATTGTGAACAGACACGAGGAAGGCTTGGGCTGTCATGGAGAGAAGAGACAGAAACACCAAGTAAGCTCTGCCCACGAGGGCCAGACACACTGGCCTGCCTGCGCTGAGGTTGGACCAGAAGCACCACCACCAGCTTCGTACAGTACTAAGCAAGAAGAGCAACAACTGCTACACAGGAGAGCAAAAACATGGAGGCTGACATTGCCCTGCGCGTGTGCAGATGAGCATGAAAGGAAAGGTGAGTGTGGGGCTCCCTGCTGAGATCACACTCCCCAAAAATCTCTTACAGGATTTTCTCTGGTAGCAGGTTACTGGCCTGTAGCTCACACCCCATGCTATTCACCAGCGTAAAATGTACTATCCCGTGAGTGTTAGTACATTCATGGAGTTGTGCGACTTCACCACTCTCCATTTTAGGAAACTAGTTATCACCCCTAAAAGAAACTCTGTACCATTTAGATATTACCCCTGATACTTTCGCTCCTCCCTCCCTATCAGCTCTCTACAGCCTTTAATCTACTTTCTGTCTGTGCACAGTTTCCTACACTGGACATTTCATGTAAATGGAATTACACAATATGTGGCCCTTTGTGACTGACTTGTAATGCTTAGCATGCCGTTTTCAAGGCTTATAATATTGTAGCATGAATCACTACTTCATTATTATTGATGGCTAAATGATACACCATATCTCATATATCCATTCATCTGTTAGTGAACATCCGAGCTGTTTTCACTTTTAGGTGACTACAAACAATGCTGTGATGGGTATTTACATACACTTCTTTCTATGAGTATACATTTTCTCTTGTGCGAGTACTATACTTATGAGTAGAATTGATAGGACAAGCAATAACTGTTCTTAACTTTTCAAAGAACTGTGAAATGGTTTTCCAAAGATGCTGCATTGTTTCCATTCTTGACAGGAGTGTATGAGGGCTCCTATTTAGTCCAAATTCTGCCATCACTTGGTTGTCTATCTTTCGAATGATAGCCATCCTAGTGGATGAGCAACGGTCCACAACTCTGGTTTTCGTTTGCATTTTCCTAATGACCAATGTTGTTGACATCTTTTCAGTGCTTAATGCCTCCTTGTACACCATCATTGCAAAAACGTCCATATAGATCCTTTGGTGATTTTGATTGTCTTTGATTGCTGAGTTTTAAGACTATTTTATATTTTCTCTATTCAAGTACCTCATCAGATATATAGTTTGTATATATAGTTCTCCCATTCTGTCTTTTAATTTCCTTGATGGCATTCTTTAAAGAACACGGTCTTAATTTTTATGAAGCCCAACGTACCTATTTTTGCTCGATTTTTGATACAACATCTAAGAAACTAATGAAATAGCCAATGTCATGTTATTACTTATTTGTTTTCTTCTGAACGTCCTAATTTTACATTTAGGGTTCATTTGCATTAGTTATTGTGTGTGGCGTGAGGAAGGGGCGTGGTTTGCTTTGTTTGGGATAGACAACTGACTTCACACAATTTGTTGAAAAATATTGCTTTTTTTCCTTTGTATTCCTGACCATTATCTTTGAAAATAAATTGACTTTAAATGTGAAGACACTTTATGGACTTCCAATTTAATTGAGTTAATCGTAAAGTATTCATTTACCTGTATAATATTTTCTTGGTTCTTTATTCTTATAGCTCACAATAAGTCAAAATTAGAAAGTTGATGTTCTTTCTGAAAATCGTTTTGGGTATTCTGAGTCCTTTAATTTCCATTTGAATTCTAGGATCAGATTGTCAGTTTCTACAAGGGCTCCATATAGCTTCCTTATAGATATTCTCTTAAATCTGTAGAAGATGTTGAAGAGTTTTCCCATTTTAGCAATATTAACTCTCAATCCACAAAGATCTTCCCAACTTTCTTAGACTTTCTCTTATTTCTATTTACAGTGTTGTATAGCACAGAGTATAAATGTGACATTTATTTTATGAAATTTATTATCTTTATACATTTTGATGCTTTCATAGATGGAAATGTTTTCTTAGCTTCATTTCTATATAGTTCATTGCGAGTGTATAGAGGAACATTGGTTTTTGCGTGTTAGTCATATCCTGCAAACCTGCTGAGCTTGTTGATTAGATCTACAAGATTTTTAGTGAATTCCTCAGAATCGTCTGAATGCAGGACTGTGTTGTTTGTGAACAGAGATAATTTTACTTCTTTTGTTTCTTATCTACGTACCTTTGATTTCTGTTTATTGCCTCATTGTGCTACCCAGAACCTCCAATACAATGTTGATTATAAGTGAGGAGAGTAAACACCCTTGTCTTGTTCCCGATCTTAGTGTAAAGCGCCTCATCTTTCACTACAAAAGACAAGACCAGCTGTCAGCTTTTCACAGATGCATTTATCAGGTTAAAGAAATTCCCTCCTAATTTTACTATGTGGAATTTTTTATTGTGAAAAAGTGCTGAAATTTATCAATTTTTCAGCATTTATTGAGATTTTAATGTAGGTTTCTAAAAATTCTATTGTGATAGAATTTAATCAATTTTCCAATGTAATAGATTTTCCAATGTAAAACCAAATTTGTATTCATTGATTAAATCTCATTTGGTTATGATATACAATCCCTTTTTCATGCTCCCTGCTTTCATTTACTAGTATATTGTTGAGGATATATACATCTATATTCATAAAGGATATTGTTCTGTACTTTTCTTTTTCTGATATTATTACCTGATTTGTATATCAGAAAATGAGTTGGGAAGTGTCCTTTAGTCTAAGTTTTTTGAATAGTTTTAAATAGACATTTTGATGTTAATTCTTTAAATGTTTGATAGAAGATAACGTAGCTTTTCATGCACTAATGGTGGGCATGGTAAAAAGTAAATGAATACTCATATTACTCAAGTATATTTACTAAGTCATCTGTAGTAGTAACTTGGCAGCAAAAGTGTGCCTATTTCTAGGTTTAAGTACTATAATTCAGTGCCTACTCTTTTCTACAATTTAGTCAAATATCACAGTATGTGCCAAAACAGAGATTGGAATTATTGGGCAGTGACTTTTTTAAAAATTACAGTAAGTATACAAAAGAGAAATTACTAAAAATATAAAACACTCATATTCTGAGGGTTAATTTAAGCAGTGAGAGGGAAACTCTAAGAAAGAATAAAACTGAAATTACATTAGCCTAAAAAAATACTACCAGAGATAAAGAATGCTTTTAAAGAACACTATCAAATAGAGCTAATTGAATTTTAATATATCCCCATGAAAATTACCCAAACTGCAAAACAAAGAGAAAATTAATTGTGTGGGGGCCAGGCAGAATCTCCAAGAAGTGCGGATAACAACAAAAATTCTAGTATCTATGTTATTAGAGACCCCAAAGATAAGGTTGAAAAAGAAATACTTTAAAAGACAATAGTTCGGCATTTTCCAAATATCAATGAAAGACATCAAAACTCAGGTCCAAGGAAACTAGAAGACTCCAGAATAAGTACATTAAAAGAAATACACATAGATTCATCATCAAACTACAAACAACTTTTTTTAAAAAACCCAAAGAAGAAAGATAAGAGGGTGGAAAGACACAGTGGAACCCAGGTAAAATAGGTTGACATTCTGAAGATTTTACTCAGAAAAAATAACTGTCAATGTAGAATTCTACACCCTGTAAAAATATTTTCTCAAAAATAAAATCGTTTTACAAATTCTCAATTGCCCAGGTAATATCACAAAGAATCAACAGCTGGGATCTGATCTTATTAAAAATCTTTTGCACAGCAAAAGAAACTACAAACAGAGTGAAGAGACAACCCACAAAGTGAGAAAAAAAATTTTTCCAACTATTCCTCCAACAAAGGACTAACATCTTGAATATATAAAGAACTCAAAAAAATCAGGCCCCCAAATTTAAAGACCCGATTCAAAAGCGGGCAACTGAAATGAATAGACACTTCTCAGATGAAGAAGTAGAAACAGCAAATAGACATATGAAAAAATGTTCAACATCACTGGTCAAGAGATTCAAATTAAAACAACCCTGAGATTTCACCTCACTCCACAAAGAATGACTATTATCAACAAATCAGCCAATAACAAATGCTGGAGGGGCTGTAGAGAAAAAGGAACCCTTCTCCACTGTTGGTGGGAATGTAGACTGGTGCAACCGCTTTGGAAATCAGTGCAGAGATTCCTCAGGGAACTAGGACTAGAGATTCCATTTGACTCAGTTATTTGCTTTCTTGGTATCTTCCCAAAAGAATTAAAAGCATCATACCATAGCGATATATGCACACCCATGTTTATAGTGGCACATTTTGTAATAGCTAAATCTTGGAAACAGCCCATACCCCCATCAACAGCAGAATAGATAAAGAAAATGTGTTTTTTAAAATGCAATGGAGTACTACTCTGTCATAAAGAATGATAAGTTTGAGATAATCCTCGGTAAATGGATGCATCTTGAGATCATACTCTTAAGTAAAATAAATTGGACACACATGTTTAAATACTGCATTGTTTTTCTGGTGTGAGAAACAAAGTGTAAACAAAGACTAAAATGTATTATACTGGGAAAGGGAAGAAAATGTCCAAATGGGAAAGGGAACAAGGGAGGGGGAAAGGAACAGAGGGACAAGAGAAATAAGGAATGGAAGGAAAAAATAGAAACAAAGCTTTTGTAAATAAGAAGGGAGGAGGGGGTGAAGGGGTGGGAGAGGAAAGAGAAAACGACAAGATATATCATGTACAGGTACAAATTCCCTATGATGAATGTTGTAACTACATACATCT
The DNA here is from genome assembly GCA_004026905.1 of Hystrix cristata. Lineage (NCBI taxonomy): Eukaryota > Metazoa > Chordata > Mammalia > Rodentia > Hystricidae > Hystrix > Hystrix cristata. The sequence continues at coordinate 62,862 of PVJO010002402.1, read as the reverse complement.
AAAATGTATCATTAAAATAAAAATTAGAAAATAAAATCGTTATGATACACACACATGATAATAATCAAAAGACACATGATAGATGATAAACTGAAGTACTTCTACCAGTAGAATATATCAGTCAGAAATGTTGATCTTCCCAAAGAAAAAAATCCAAAAACATAATATTCAGGACAAATATATGAAGCTGTGAAATATTATTGATTTTCTAAGCCAAAATACTAACAATATATTTTGGGGTTTAGGACACTTAAAAATGTTAAATGTCAGGTAACAATATAGAGAAGTTTGAACAGGGAAATTTGTGTAAGGTTTTGTAAAATTCCTACACTGTGGGGACAGGACTGGACTGAGGGAGGGGGACAGACTGGAAGATTTCAATGACAAGCTGGAAAATTGAATAAACCCACAGTGACACTGTCCTCCCCATTAAGCCAGTGAAGTTAGACAGTTTCAAACCAGGGATTCAAAGAAAACAAAAACAGAATGGGGTGAAATCTAACTGCCATGCACCATCATGCCCACCTCCAGGGCCTGTGGGCAACAGGGAACCAGGGAGAAGTCTCCCAAAAGAGACAATATTAATAATAACGGTAAGCTGCACATTCCTCCCACCTACAATGGAGCACTACTCCTGACTTATTCAACACTCTACCCATGACTGTTAGCTGGCTCCCACGGAAGGAGGGGTAATCAAGCACACATTAACAGTCATGAGTCATCTCACAAACTCCCTTCATCTCTAAATTCATATCCACTCATCTGCATACATCCTCTTTCTACATGAATACTCGCCTAGACTCCCTCTACATCAGTCCTTTTCTCCAGCTGTAAAATAACTACAACAGAGTGTGACTTCATTTTCGCTTTCTTTTTATCTATTGACATTTCTCTTATCCTTTCTTCCCATTGACAGAGTCCCCTCCCTACACTTCCTCTCTACATCCTCTCAATTCCCACATCCCAGTATAATATAATCCATCAGAGGTACTCACAAAGCATGAAATTATCAAAACAAGTTTTAATGTTTATTATTGATGTATACTGGATTTTGTTGATACTGTTATAACCAGAAATATTCTCCTTTCAACATAATGACACAATCCAATCCAAGCAAATTGAGTAGCTTGTAGGTGTCCATATCTCTGGATAGATAAAGCCATGAAGACATCACTGGAAAACAGAATCTAACTAAAGAGGTCCTCATATCAATAGTAAACTCTCCTTACCCTATAGGAATTCAACCCTCAGCACCAAAAATTTATATATATGAATATGAATATATTTATGAACATGAAAAAGCAAGTCAAGAAAATGCCCACAATGACCCCCAATTCACCCAAGCAGATTCAAGGAGCACCAACAGAGAGGAAAGAAAACACTAAATAGCAGAGCCATACACAATGATTAAAGAGGAACTAAAGAAACTCAATGAGTTCAAAGAAGAAATGACGCAAAATGTGGTGGAACTAACGTACAAGCTGACCAATGTGGATATGGAAGAAAAAAAACTGAACAGGTAACCAAAATAGTTAAAAACATGAATGATAATTTTACCAAAGGTATAGACTTCATGAAAATGTGTCAAACAGAAATACTGGAGATAAAATATTGTATAGACTCCATAAGTTACAGAAGTGATTCATGTGAAGACAGGGTTTCTGAAATCAAGAATAAAATGGAAAAATCAAAATGAATTACTCAGACAACGCTTCAAATTTACAAAAGAAAAAGCAAAGTTGATCCATCACCTACTAGTTATGCTATGTAGACCAACCTAAAGCTAATTGGAGTTAGAGAGACACTAGAAGATAGAACCCAAGGAATTAAAAAATCTGTTTACAAACATCATGACAGTAAACTTTCCAAGTATGAAGAAACATCTCAACATACAGAGAAATGAAGCTTACAGAACATCATTTAATGATGATATAAAAGGCGCTTCCTGTGACACATCAAATTCCCAAATAGCCAACACAAAGTCAGAATCTTAAAAGCTGTCAGTGAAAAAAATCACGTATAAAGGTGAACTCATCAGGATTACAACAGATTTCTCTATACTAACTTTAAATGCCAGAAGAGCCTGGAGCAATGTCTTTAAAGCTCTAAAAAGGGAAAAACAAAAACAAAAACCTTTCAACTGAGACTGGTATATCTTGCAAAACTGTCTTTCAAAATTGATGGAGAAATAAGGACATTCCATGACAAAAAAATCTTTAAAAATACATAAGCACAAAACCAGCACTCAAAAATATACTAGACAAAGACAATGAAACCAACAAAGCCAAATATCAGATGGAATTAACACATCAAGAAAGGCAAATAGACATAAAAAGAAAAAGTAAAGTAGTCAACAACAGAAATGAACACAGTAAATGGAATAAATCAATACCTTTCAGTAATAACTCACAATGGAAATGGCCTCAGCTCCCCAATTAAAAAGCAAAGATTGGCAGCCTGAATCAAGACACAGAATGCAACAGTCTGTTGCATTGAAGAAACACATCTAATTCAAAAATTCATAGACTAAAAATCCAAGGATAGAAAAAAGTATTTCATTTATCAAGACCCCAAAAGTAAGCAGGGGTACCAATTTTATTCTCAGACAAAGTAAGCCTGAAGCTAAAACTAATCGGAAGAAACAAAGAAAGCACTACAAATTTGTTAAGCATACAACTCAACAGGAAGAGATAACAGTTGTAACTATATATGCACCAAATACTAGGGCACTTAACTGCATAAAACAAACACTCCTGGACATAAGAGGTGAAATAAATACCAGCACAATCATAGTGTGGCACCTCAATACCCCACTTTCATAAGGAGATAGATCAACTAAAAAAAAAAAAAAGCAAAGAAATATCAGAGCTGAACCAAGCCTTCAAACACAAGGACTTAATAGATATCTATAGAGATTTCTACCCTACTGCAGCAGAATACCCATTCCCCTCAGCAGCACAGGGAACTTTCTGCAAAATGGGCCACATACTCTTAGTCCTTTTAAATAGATACGACACAATCAAAATCACTCCAAGTTTACTACCAGATCACTGCACACTGAACTAGAAATCTATCACAAAAGAAAGCACAGAAAATTTAAAATTTATAAACACCTGAAAACTAACACACCCTAAACAATCAATGGGTAACAGAGGAAATTGAGAAAGAAATTAAACAATTCCTGGAATCAATGACAATGCCAGTACAAAACACCAGAACATATATGCCACAATAAAAGCAGTCCTAACAGGGAAGTTTACTGTAGTCAATGCTCATATTAGAAAAACAGACTAAAATAAGTAACCTAATGATGAACCTCACAATACTCAAAAAAACAACAATAGTACAAACCCAAACCTAGTTTAAGGAAGAAAATCATAAAGATCAGATTGGAAATGAATCAATTTGAAACTAAAAAGCAATATAAAGTGTCTTAGTTACTATTCTCTCATTGGTGAGACTGAACACCAGACACCTAAATTTAAAGGAGGAAAAGTTTATTTAACTCATAATCTGTAGAGGTTTCAGTCCACAATTGGCTAGCTCCAGGGCAGGGTGGTATGGCAGATGGGCATTACAGAAAAGAAGCAGTTCATGACATTCAGAAGGCAGCAAAGCAACAAAGAAACAAAGAAGCAGCAAGTGACAAGTGAGAAGCCACAAGCAGTGACCATCTTTCTGTTCTTTATATCCTATCTGGACTACCCCCAGAGTGGGGCAGCCTTAATCCTAGCATTGCACCATAAACCAATCCCAGAATCTCATGCTTGATCCCAGCATCATGCACCCTAGATCTAGCCACCTCCAAAAAGCCCCATCTATGACAGCATGGGGTTTTCAGGGGCCATCTAGATACAAGCCGTAACACAAAGAATCAATGAATCAATGAGCCTGTTCCTTGAAAAAACAAAATAAATCTTTACCCAAAATTACTAAAAGCAGGAGAGAAAGACTCACATCAATGCAATTAGAAATGAAAAAGACAAAATCACAATGGACACCACCAAAATCCAGAAGATCATTAGTAACTACTGTGAACATTTGTACTCTACCAAATTGTAGAATTGTAAGGAAATGGATTCCTAGACAAGTATGAATTACCAAAGCTGAACCAAGAAGACATAAAATTTCTGAATAACCCACTAACAAGCAATGAAATTGAGGCAGTAATAGAAAACCTACCAACTGAAAAAATCCTGGGTCTAAATGGATTCAAAACTGAATGCTACTAAGTCCTCTATGTAGATTATCATGTCATCTGCAAATAATGATAGTTTAACTTCTTCCTTTCCTATCTTTATTTCTTTTATTTCTTTCTCTTGCCTAATTGCTCTGGCTGATGTTTACAGAACTGTATTAAATAAGAGTGGTGATAGTGGACAGCCTTGTCTTGTTCCAGATTTTAGAGTGAAAGCTTTCACTTTTTGACCATTTGGTATGAATGTTGCTCATTGGATTGTCATAGATGGATTTTATCAGGTAGAGATGTAGATGGTCTACTCCTAATTTCTGTAGGGTTTTTATCATGAATGGGTGTTAGATTTTGTCAAATGTTTTTCTGCATCTATTGAGATGATCATGTGATTTTTGTCTTTGACTCTGTTGATATGGTGTACCACATTTATTGATTTGCATATGTTGAACCATCCCTCCGTCCCTGGGATGAATCCCACTTGGTCTGGAAATGCTTTTTGTCTTGTTTGTGGCTGTAATTTCATAACTATGCACTTGTCAAAATAAGTAGAATTATAGGTCTTGGAAGGTGAATTTTAGCGTATGTAATATATACTCAAATAAACAATGTCGTTCTAAAAATTAGATATGCAGAAACGGGAAATTAAAGGAAGATATTATATAAAGGAATGGCTACATAAATTATGGTATATGCACAAAATGGAATAATACACTTCTAATAAAAAGTATGAAGTATTTGTTATCAGTTGACAGTGATTTCTAAAAAACATCTAAATGATAAAGGCATGATGCAATAATCCAACAAAAGTATAAATGAGTTTCTCCAAAAGCAACAAAAGGAATTTAGAAAATACCTAAAATTATAATTTAAAAATTCCAGAAACCAAATTATATATAGATATACAAAATAATAGGTAAATTATGTCCCAGAAAAGATGTCACAAAATAGTAACTTTTGAAACCCATCGCAGTAAAGTTATTACACTTGAAAAATAAGAGAACTATCCTTAAAACAGCAAGTCAAAATATCTAATCATTTATGGGGGGAGTGCAGCTGAAGTAAGATGACATTTTGCCAAATAAATATTCACAGCTAGAACACAGTAAAGGGTGGTAAAAATAGAAACATTGGTAGAAAAGCACACATTTCATTTTCTCTATCCATGTCAGATCAATTGGAGAAACAATAAAATAAAGACGATATAAAGCTCAAAATAATATAAATAATTAATAAGCTAGGTGTAGCAGATACAAATTGAATCTTCCACTGAAAGAGTGAAAATAACTTTTTTTTTGAGTGCTCACGAAACCTCCACAAAATGGGCCATATATTATGCCGTAAAGAAAACTTCAATGCACAGTCCAGAATACTAGAAAAATCAACTATATTCTCTGAGTACATTGCAATAAAACTAGATATTTACAGGAGAGCCAGAAAACAAGCTTGTGCCTTAAAACTATTCTTGTGTTAGAGAGGAAAGTAAAGTGAAAATTTCAGAATGCTGAGATGTAGCAATATGTTTCTCATTACTCATTGGATGATATAGAATATGATACAGTATTGCCCAGAAGCCAAAAGAAATATGGTATTACATAAAGATGCAAAAATTAAATTGCTAAAATTCAAAAGGAGAAAATCAGTAGAATCCCTACGTAAGTAATCCCTAAGTAATCAGTAAATACAGGTGTCATTCTTGAGGGTGGAGATAAAAAATAAAGTCTCAAGGACACTATATATAAAAAGTCAAAGTCTAGTAATTATGCATTATGTGTTATATATATCCATAGAACATCATTCAGTTATAGAGAGGAAATAAAGTTCTGATAAATGCCTGCTACATGGATGAATGTTGAAAAAATGAAAACTGAAATAAACCAGGATAAAAGTGTGATAAAAATGAAAAGTAGATTACAGTTTTTCATTTTCTGGGGAGCAAGGAGAAATAGAGTTATTGCAAAAGGGCAGAGTTACTCTTTGGGCTAATGAAAAAGTTCTGGAAATCAATAATGGTGATGCTTGGACACCATTATGAATACAATTAATACCATTGAAGTTTACATCTAAAAATAGTTAAGATGACAAATGTTATGTTATATCCACAATTTAAAAAAATAATCTGATACACTATAAAATCATTGAATTCTACACTTTATGTGAATTTCGTGGTATGTGAATGATACCTCAGTAAAGCGGTCAACAGCCTCAAAATATTAAAATCATACAGATGGGAACGGATGCATAATTTTCAGAGGCGACTAGGCATACAGTTGTAGCATGTGTGCTTAACACGCCCAAGTCCCCGACTTCCATTTCCAGCACCATATTAAAAAAGTAGTTTCGAGATGATAGTGATAGGATGGGAAACTATAAAGGAATAGCAAAGGGATTAGTTGTTTTTGGCATTCCGTTCCTTGATTGTGATAATGGTTACATGGAATTAAAATTGTACAAACACACTTACACACACACACCTGCATATAAAATTGCTAGACTCTGAATAGTCTCTGTGACAATTACCAGTCCTGAAACAATATCGGTTTCCTGGTTTTGATGCTTGCTACATTTTTTTTAAATATAGAACCATATTTTTTTAAAAATATATAGAAAGAGCGATACTTTGCTACAGGTACATATATTGCATAAATATTCGTATAAATAGGTACATACATTTATACATATTACTATGGCGGAAGCTGGAAAAAGAATGTACAAAATGGTGCCATTTTTTCTATTTCCGGTGGGCTCATGGTCATTTTAGCAATTAGAAAATATAGGACATTCTTTATCTAAGAGGGAAAAAAATTAAAAGAAATTAAGAAGCACAAAATTTTTTTAAAAGATGCACAAAAGAAGTGATGATACAGGTAAACAAAAACAAACATAGATTCAGGAAAAACTCAAATTTGAGAGTGGTTTTTTACAGTCTTAGAAAAGTAATTTTTGGATGAGATTGGTAATTGAATCTGGGGGTATAATTGGTGAATTCAAATCTGAAATCTGCATTTTCTCTTCCTCAGAGACTACCACCTCCATAAGTAGAACCACAATTTCTCATTTGTACCTTGTGGTAGCCTTCTACCTCCTCTCTGATTCCACCTTGTGCTTCCCAATCACTCTTCACACAATAGCCAGAGTAAACTTTTTAAAATGTCAATATTATTCAGTCACTGAAAAAGTCCCTTTACTTTATTAAAACATAAAAACTAATTATTTTGAGTTCCTTTCTATCTTATGGTTTTTTCACATAATTCTTCATAAGATTTCATTTTTTTTAGATTTCATTTTGATGTAAGTTATGAAGTATATTTTTCTTCCAGTTAACCATTTATTTTAAATTCCATTATTAAGAATTTCTCAATATAGTTATTTTGTATAGTTATAGTTTTTAACCATACAGTAAATTGCATCATAATCTATTTTTTTAATTATCTTTCTGCTAAGTTGGTTTCCCTGTTAATTTATGAGTCACTATCACATTATTTTGTTTTATTATTTTTTATTATAATTGGTAGTATATTACAATATTTGATATTATAAATCCCCTCTTGTAACTTTTAATACTCAAAAGTCTTGAATATTAAATTTTGAATATTGAATCAAATATTTTTCAGGATTATCAGCCATTTTATTTTCATGGAAAAAAATCCTTATTCATGCTTTTATGTTCCAAAACAGAGCTTATGAGATTTTTCAAATCACTTGCAATTAAAGACAGTACAAATTAAATTGGCAAGTTTAAAATATTTTGACATCTTTTATCCATGACATAAATGAATTTATTGGATTCATTCTTGATCATTTGAATAACTACACTGATGATATTTCTAATATGGAGGCTTTCAGTTATTCGGCCTTTCCTCCTCCTGTGGCCTCATCTTCCTTTCTACCTGACTCACGGCCCAGGCACATCCTGGACTTCATGGACCAGTTATTACATCTCTTCTACAAGCTCCAATGCAAGCGCTATCTTCAGTCTTTCCAATCCACTGCTGTTAGCACCCAACCCCAGTGAGTGCTGTAGATTATTGATCTTGGCACCTTTTCACTTTCTTTCCACCTCCTAGACATGACCACTACTTTCCTTGTACAATTTATGTACCATGTTTCTGTTATTTGGTTGCTTCTCTCTGCATTCACCCTATTCACCTGGAAAACCTTAACCCTGATTAATTCCTCTTCTCTTTCTTCTCATACCACCACAAGGGCAGTAGAATATGCTTGGAGGTGGGTAGGCAGACCCAACAATATAAATCCTCCTGATTATCTTCACTTCAAATTCATGACCACCCTTCTCAAAAGGTCATTAGGACCACGTGGCAATCATACTACATTTCCCTACACCCTTGAATTCCCAATTTATTTTATATATTCTTTACAGTTTCCAACACAACTTCCTTCTCCTACTTGCTTTCAACCAATGGTTTTGCTTTCTGTGTCATTTAGAAGACACAAACAACCATGTCCATGAGCTGCTGTAAATACAACTTCCACCCTCCCTACAGTGTCGCCTCTGTCCTCCGACTTTCACTGTCTTGCTGGAGTGAAACCCTGTGTGTTTATTTCCAAACCAGCTGATCTGACCATGAACTTGATTTGGGCCTCTCTTCTTTATTCAAGGACATTGGTCTACCCTTTGCCCTCTATTTCTCCTGCATGAAAAAATTTCTTCTTTCTAAATTCATTCCCATCAATATATACAATTTTTTAATGTTACAGATCTTTTTAAAATGTTATGTTAGCCTCAGGTCCTTCTTCATCAGAAACTTCATTTATCCACTACTGTGTGTGGACAAATTTCTTAAAGGCGTTGTCTATACATGTCATCCCCAGTTCTCCTCTTTTTTATTCTGTTTTAAACTACTCCAAATATGCTTTGAATCTCTCATTTCATCAAAAAAAGTATTTATCGAGGTCATCAGTGACCTACATATTGTTAATTTCAAGGATCAGTCATCATTTTACAGGACCTACCATCAGCAGCTGACTGAACGACCACATTGTCCACACTGACCACTGTTTTACGATGACTTCCCACACCACACGTGTCCTTTCGTCTTCCCCGCTGCTTCGTCTGTCTCCTCTGGTGGACCTACTTCATGCTTCCTCCAGCCTCTTAGTCTAGGGTTACCTCCAGCTCTTTTCTGTCTATTCTTTTAACCTGGTTCCAAAGATTTTTATTAGATTGCATCACATGAAATTCTTGTCATTTTCAGACAAAAATCATCAAATGTTATAAACTGCATATTATTTAACCCATCTACACATTGCTGATACCAACTCAGAAGTATATTGTAAACACCAACCTATGTAACATGCCTACTCAGCCTCCCCCTTGTCTATTTAACGGACATCTCAACCTCAGCCAACCATGACCGAGGCCCTACTCATTCCCACCACACCAGTTCTTCAGCCTCACCCAAATAAATTTCTTCAAATTCTACCCTTTTGTTTTTCCCTAACAAAATATGTTAATTATCCTTGGCTACTTTCTTTTGCTCTCCATTTCTAGGATGCCAAAATATTCCTATTGGCCCTATTTTCAATCTATTAAGAATCCACACAACTTCTCCTCTCCCCCCACAGCACTGTGAGTTTCCACGCCTCTCTCCTGGGTTATTGCAAATACCATTTAAGTCTTCTGTTTCTACCCTTCATCTCTACAGTCTGTTCACAACATAGCTGCCTGAATCATTTTTTTACAACATCAGTTAGATTATTTCACTTGCCTTCTCCGAACTGGTGGTGGCTCCAGTATCAGAGTAAAAAACAAAGTCTGTGTGTGATCTTTAACCCTCTACTAACCTAACTTCTTCTGATTTCACCTCTACTCTTCACCATCGGGTTTGTGAACTCCAGAACAGACTCTAAATACTTTCTCAGCAGTCAACTTCTCAGTACCCACCTGAGTCACTAATCCAGACCCAATGTTCACCGATTCCCAGTCCTTATAACACGACTGAATTTTCATGGTTCCATAGTGCTCATCACTCTCTAACACACTACATAATTCATGTCTTTATTTTATTTATTGCTTAATTCCTATCTCCCCCTGTCAAAATACAAGTTCCAACATTTTCAATTGTTTCCTACTGTATCCTAAGTATCTAAACTATCTGCCACAGAGGAGGTTATAAATAAATATTAGTTAACACAGTAAGTATATTTATTCTTTCATAATTAAGTATTGTTCTAAATATCAGAAAATCCATTTTATCTTACTTTCTATATTGCTTGAGATCTATCTGCCATATAAAATTCTTTTGTTTGGACTGGGAGTATGGCTTGGTGGTAGAGTGCTTGCCTAGCATGCACAAAGCCCTGGTTTTCATCCTCAACACTGTAAAACAGTGTTTTTAAATTGCAGTTTTGTTATTTCAATCAATAACACCCAGGATAGTCTTATTTTAAACAATAGGCCACACTTACTTATAACCATCACTTTTCATTTATACTTCTCTGCTTTTTTCCTTTGGACATCAAAATGATGTCCAAAACCTGACCCACCAATTGTGTTGCTATCCACAATTAAACTGAAATATAACCGTATTTATAGCATTAAAACTGCTATGATAATTCACAATACAAAATGTATCCCCAATAACTGTAGGTTCCCTAACCACAGTTTTACTAGAGATGAAATTCCTTGAACTGATTTTTTTCTCTTTCCTTCAACTTTTTAGCTGACACACTAAATCGATGCAAGTCATGTGACTCACTGGAAGATGAATTTGCCATCCATCTTGATACAACCCAATTCAGTGTGTCAGGTGAATTCATTTTCAAAAGCCCTGCAGCTCTAGAGAAATGCAACTTTTTAAAGCCATATAAAAATCATAAAAGGTTGCAGTTTGGATGTTAACTTTCTAAATACCACAAATAATAAAAATAGACTTCTCATCACAAGGTCATTGATCCTCATCCCTCAGAATAACACACATCACTGTGGAAGTGGGGTCTAGAATATGGGTCTTCCATCTCGGACCTCTTCCCGGCTCTGTTTCCACAGACACCAAAAACGCCTTTTATGACGAAGTGCCCTTGTGTAGGCAGCCATCACACACAGACCTCAAGGTGACACTCTGTGTGGCAGTAGCAGATAGCAGGAAACTATTGTTCTCTTCTGTGCCAAGAAATAATCTCCGCTCTAGACATTCAGAATAGAGATCTGGAGCTGACAGGTGTGCTTTTCTATGGGCAAAGAAATAAATAGCAAACTTGGATATTGCATCTTCAATGGTCATCTACATGCTCCAGATTTGAGGACAAAAGATCAGCAGCTCTATGCAAAAATGAAAAAATATTATGCTTAAAAGAAATGCTTTTGTGATGTGGTGGCTTATTTCCTGTATTAGCTTGGCTATGTCAATCTCTCTCTCTCCCAAGTCCTTTCAGTTCTGTTTCTCTGGAGAACGTTTACTAAGATACATGATGTTTATTGTCACTAAGTTTTGGTATTATTAAGAAAAATACTTTCAGATTACTATGAAGAAATATTACAATGTGTTATTGTTTTCCATTCCCCTCTGCATTGAGAATAAATTTTGTGCCAGTGAACCTTCCTGCTAGATTACATCTCTTCTTTTCTACATGTTATTATCAAAATAGCCTCTTGTAGAAGAATGAGCCTTAAATGCTTTACTCACCCTGTACTTTGGTTTCTTTTCATTTTACATTCTGTCATGTTGTTTTCTTATCATTCCTTTTGTCTAATGAGAGAAAATTACACTAAAATCTACTAAAATCAGATACTGGACTAGAGTATGTAAAATATGCATTAAACAATTTCATCATAAATAAATTGAATCTCAGTTTAGCTCATATTTTCTCTATTGTATCTTTAATTCATAAAACTGACTACATTCATACTTCTCCCATCTATAAGGGAAAAATAAGTCTTCACCTTTTCCCCCACTGTTTCATTTTTCTGTAAGGTACTTGCCATATGGACATATTAAAAATCAAATCTAAAATTATATGCATGCAGATGTTCCACAAATACTGGTTTTAGAGAAATATATTTTTTCTGAAAATCTGGAACATCAGACATGTTCCATCTTTATTTAATGGAACAGTCTAAACCTTGTTAAAATTATAACTTTCATGATTGATTACATCATTGATCAATCCAAAGCTATTCTGGCATTAACATCTGTTAACCAACCAGATGTTCTCCGTGATCTCGCTACTAAAGATTCTTTCCCTGCTGTTTGTGGACTAATGGAAAGAAGCTCTTTTGCTTGCTTCCTTTTTTAGTTTCAGTTTTTCTTTCTTTTTTTCCATAAAAGGGATACTTCTCAACACTGCAGAGGGAACAATATAAATCCTAAAAAAGCAAAAGTGCATAGATCTCTTTATATTTGTTCTATCGTATACTAAAGCAAACACATGCATCTATCCCCTTCCTGAGGTTAAGAAGCATGAGTCACTTTGTGACATCAGTTCCCATCTTATTTTAAGGGACCCTATTTTGATTCTTTCAGTGACACATCTGGAACCTACAAAAAAAATTAAAGTGGTTGTAAACCACAGCTCTTTACCTATTTTAAACTCAATCTCTTCTTAACTTTTGGTTTGTACAAGTAAAATGTCCATATGTAAATTTGTCTATAAACAGTAAGGCCAAACTCTTAGTGAGTGAATCAAGATCATAATCTCCTAGTTTGCATCCGTAGCACCTTTGTTTTTTGGTATGTGTGTGTTGTGTTTTGTTCTGTTTTTATGCATCCATGAAACTTTAAAAAGATGTTCCAACAAACTTAGCCTTATACCCTTGATGTAAAAGAGATAAGGAAATGCAAAAGAAAGCAAAGAAAGAAAAAGGAATGAGGACAAAGGAGAAGGAAGGAAGGAAAGAAAAATAACAAAGGAGGAAGGGAGGGAGGGAGGAAAAAAGGAAGGGGGAGAGGAATGGAGAGAAGGAGGGAAGTTTCAAACCAGCATAGGGCTAAAAGTTATCCCAAAGAAGGAAGAGACGGAAAGAAAATCTTAATTTTTATAGTCTTCATGCCTCATTCCATCCATAACATGCACACATGTTCTGCTTTAAATATATCAAGCAGTATTACAAATTATCGTTAAGTTACAAAACATTCTAGTCTTAGAGATTTAGAGGGAAAGGACAATACCAAGGATTGCCACTAGAGTTACAGGAGTGAGGAGAGATGATTGCAGGTTATCACTCTGACATCGTTTAGCACATAGCCTTGACCCCCTGACCTTGCTCTTTCCCTGGCCCACTCTGCATCTCAGGCCGTGTCCAGGGAAGCCAGCCCAGGCAAGGCAGAAGCAGGACGGGTTGTGCCTCCCTAGAGCTGCGCTATCTCTGTCACGGTGTACTTCTTTCTGTGTCCTCTTATTTTCATCCTCACAACAAGCGTGTACAGGAAGCATCAGAACACTAATGTTATAGCACGAGAAACTAAGACTCAGAAGAGGCATGTGGCCACACAGAGCGTACACTTGTGGTTGGAGGAATCTCTTTTCTGACCTGGACTTCAAATCTCAAAGTCAAGAGGTGATTTTCCTATTCTACAGAGAAAAAAAAAAAAAAAGGATCAAGGATGAACAAACTACCACTTCTCTTTCCTCTCTATCACAAACCAGGAATAATAGACTGGCAGAGTCAGGGACCCACATCCAGTTACACTCACAGTCCAGGCTTGGGGGAGGGCGCACGTCTCTAGAGACAGCACCCGGTCATTTGACAACTGTCTGTCTCTTGTATTCACGGAGAATGAAGGAACAGTGATGAATTTTTTGCTCACAAGCAACCATTGAAAAAGAAGAGCCAAAACAGTTCATATTTGTGAGCGATTCTTTTTTCTTCTTCTTCTTCTTTTGTGAGCGATTCTTGCCAGGTGGGAAAATTACTGACCTTTTCTGAAGCCACGCAGAATGTTACGCTGTGTGCACCTGTGTTTCACCTTAGAAAATCACAATGAGAATTAATAGCAGATTTCTTGACAGTAGGGGAGCTGGAGAAACTCTGGGTCTGCGGCAGGGACCCGGCAGGCTGTTACCATTTTGGAGCTTCTCACGTGTTTTGCTAGTGGCACCACAGCACAGGCTGAGGAGAAAACTGCTTTTCGTGTGAGTGCCCGGGAGAAATCCTTTCCCTTCCCAGCTAAGTAAGTTTCTGTCCGCATCTAAACCCAACTAAGCACTTTGCTTTTTTTTTTTCCTTTTTCATAACATAATTATAGACTTAGAGGGCAATAAAAGAGAAAGGGACAGGTACTCCAACCCCAAAAGACTATCATCCCATAAATTGAAATCTTGAAACATAAAAACTCCTCGAGTCTAAAATTTCTCATTTCTAGAATCCTGAAAGATGAAAATCCCAAAAAGGTAATCTTAGTAAAAATAATTTAAAAAAAAAAAAGCTTTAAAGGATTTTTTTTTTATGTTTAAAGGAGATTTGGAAAATATTTTTTAAAAAGCATAGGGGAAAGGGTCACAGACCACTTTGCACAATAAAATAGAAAATAACATACTTATTTTGGAAGCATAAACAGTTACATACACGACGGTTTCAGGAGTATGACAACTATGAGCAGATGAACTGTGTTCATACAGAAATAGGCCAAACTGCAAAACGTACAAATTCATATTCCCTGGGGTTGGTAATTGCTCTGGCTTAGGTCTAAAATGTCCCACCAAAGTGGCACATGTTCCCCACGGGGGCTTTCGGAAGGCAGTCGCATCCGGAGGGCACTAAACTCCTCAGCAGATTAATCCATTAATGAGTTCGTGGCCGAGTGTGCTCTTAGGAAGGGAACCTGGCTGGAGGAGGTAAGTCGCTGGGGAGCAGGCTGGAGGGATGACTCCTCCTCTTACGCCCTTTCCCTCCCTCTCTCGGCTCTCAGGCCTGCTCTTCCTGCTTCGGGGCCACCGTGGATCGAGGTGCTCTCCTCCGCGCCCTTCCACCAGGGCGTTTCTGCCTTGGAACCCGTCGGCCATGACTGAAACCGCTGAAACTGTGAGTAAAAATAAACCTTTTCTGCTTAAATTGGGTATTTTGTTTCAGCAATTGCAATTAAAAACTGTCTTAGTTAGATTTTCTAGAGTCAGTGGTTTGTAAGAGAGCAGATTTAATACAGGACTTTATAAGTTACAATATTCACACACAAGGCAAATGCAGGAAGAGTGCCGAATGTCTGTCTGTGCACTGGAGACCCGAAAGATCCAATTAAGGACCGGGAGCCCACAGCACTGTCCCGTGTATGTCCGTGTCTGCACATGATGGCTGAAGAAAACTTTACTAGAACCAAGATACGATGCTCGCAGCAGAGATGACGACCAGAGCTCCCCCGAAGCAACAGCAGCCATCCTCGACAGCAAGGCCCCGAGCTGCTTCCTCGACGAGAACAGCCGAGTCCCCTTCAGGAGAACCAGCCGCAGCAGAGCTTCTCCTGGATACAGCCGGCCACTATCTTCCGCTCCCGTTCTGCTTTATGTTGCACCAGCAGCAACCCTCAGGTGGATGCTCTACACCCAGAACCCACCAACTCAGTCCAGCTGGGCGTTCTGGCTCAAGTTGAGGACATTAAATCCACCACACTGACTAATACAGTAATTGTGTGCATCAGCTTTATCATGTCTGTCTTCTCAGATACTGTGACAGACAAGCTGGGTCTTTGAGGAGGGACATTAAGAAAACATGATAGCTCACCAGCATGTGTGTGATCTGCCAGCACCCGAACAGACAAGGTCTAAAGAAGTTGTGTCTTTCACAAATGTGAATATACACAAGAATATCTCGTTCATTGAGGAATTTTCAGCAGTTTTGTATACATGCATATTGCATACAAACTGAAAACAGTTTCATGGAGTCAAATTTGCAAAATGAATTGCATAAAACAAATTAAAATAACTCTTTAAAACTTTTACACAATGTATACACCTCATAGAGGAAACAATGCAAAAATGAAACACATGGCATAGTGAACTATAAAAATTAATAATGATAATTTAAAATAGAAAGAAAAAAAACAACAAGCCTAAAAGAAAATTCAACACAGAGAAATGTGTATTGTACTGACTGATTGTGGGCAATTGTGTAGAAAGAGCCCGTGAAAGCGGGCCAATTTTCGTAATCATTAACTGGATCTTGCAGCCGTGCATCGTGATGAATCACCACTTTTTTTCCCTTTTAGGTCATGGCTCTCTTTAGGGAATTACTTCATGCCATTTTGTGGTGGCCTTTCTTCCCCACCTGTCCAGTCAGGCTCATACACTGATCTGTAAAACACCCTCACAGACACACCAAACCATGTTTTACAAGGTCATCGAGAATTTGTTCCCCTAAAATGATGCAGCTCTGCTGCAAAAAACTGAAAATGCAGTGATTCATCCCCAGGAATTTGTCTTCCCACCCTGCTTTTCAATGGCCTTTTAAGAAATGAAGTAGTGGTTTTCAGGATTTCAAGTTTCATGAGTTTGATATACAGGATTTTAGTCCTTCAGGGTTATGATTTGGGGGATTTTAGACTTTGGGTATTTTGATCTTTTGAGACTTTAAGGATGAGGGCTTTCAGAATGTTTGTCCATCTGACTCATGATTTGCATCTAAGAAAAAGTCATCTCATGAGGTTATCTGGTCTGCCCCACAACTAAGAAGTAGTAAGAATTGTTTATATTGCAAAATCTGCCTCGAACACCTTCCTATCTTCTACCCACCATGAATAAGAATTCCTCAGCTAAGTTGTCGCAGGAAAAATTTTTATTTTTTTCATTTATTTTATTTTTATTTTTAATTTATTTTTCCAACTCCTTTAAAAATGTGGAAGGAGCATTTGTGGACAGACACTGTCAAATTCCCAAAGGCAAGATCAGCAGTTAACTGTTGACACAAGATTCAGCCCATTTTTAACCTCGGTCATTCCAAAATTAATATATTTTGGGTGACTCTTTACTTATCTAACATCATGTAAAGTTATATAATCTTGTGATTATGTGTATTGCCTTGGGATATAAGAATTTTTGCTCAAAACTAGCTCTACCACTTATTAACTGTACTTTTTAATCTGGGTAACGTGGATGATAACTAACTTTTAGAATGATTGTGATGACTCTAGGAATACTATATATAAAGTATTCAGCACACTGTCTAGCATATAACAAGTGTTCAATAGATACTATTCATATAGTATGGTAATATATATTTTCTACAAAGAAAATTAAGGAACAAATCTCAGATACTTAAAAAATAAAAGAAAGGAAAAAATACCTCCTGAAAAAAAGGTAACTATTCAACTCTAATTCTCTTTAGAAATTATTCTAAAACACTGTAACCTTATAAGAATTATTAAATGTAGCTATATTTCACACCTTACTGTACTTACACAGTTAGCTCCCATCCCTAACTGTGATGATGTTAGCTCCGCCAGTTGGACTTATTCATGTTTGGTGTACTTTGGATCCTCAATGTCCCCCAAAGGCTATGTGTGAAGGTTTGGTCCCCAGAGTGGTACTAAAGGGAAGTGCTGGAGCACTCAAGAGGTGGGGCCTACCAAGAGGTCATTGAGGGGTGCATTCAGGACAGATTGTGCGAAGCTCTCTTCCCTTCACTCTCTTTTGCTCCCAAATTTGTGATGTAAGCTTTGGAGCTGCTTCTGCTATGCTGTGTTGCCTTATTGTAGGCCTAAAAGTAACAGATCCACCCAGGCATGGACTGAAATTTTGAAACCATGAAACAAAATACCCTATAAATTAATGATCTCAGGTACTTTGTTATAATAAGGAAAGGTGACTCAACATTTATTGGCTTGACAGAAAAAAGTAGAAGCCAAGCAGAACATGGAAGGCAAATCTCTGTTAATATTGTCTGGTACAATTTAAAGAAGGAGAATGTCTTGTACGCTCAATAGACAATTCAGACCAATGTCATATTGATTTCCCAAAGGATAGAATTTTATGTTAAAATCGTCACACAGATAGAACACAGACAAAAAAAAAAAAGAGCAACGAGCAATGTTAAAATGCATTCCTTGTTTGAAGTTAATTAAAGTGGTAGTGAAACAGCCCATAAAACACTGTCTGCAGTCAACTAATTCTTCCCTAGCAAGTGTGTTGATTTATCTTGCTTCAGGTGCATATATTTTTTCAACAGTATTTTTCTCCTTGAATTAAAAGAAAAAACAATTCTGCTACTCAAATAAACAGCACTGTTTTGTGTGAAAGCTTATCAAGGACACCTAAAATTGAAAGTTCCAAGTCCTTACTGCCGATCTTTCTCAGTATGCCCACTGTAGGCTACAGATAAGTGGAAATAAACTTTTTCCCCCTCTTTTATTTTGCTGATGCACTTAATAAGGCTTTAGTCATTAAATGCTCTATAACCATTTACCAAATAACATCGTTCTCCATTTATTTGAGACACTTAGGACACAAACTAGTTACAAGTTAGGGATATTCAGTTTCAATACATAACCCAGACTATTCATTTTTCATGGTTTTGATTTTCATGGTTTCATGGTTTTGTATATACATAGATTATAAAATGATTATTATAAACAAGCTAGTTAAATAATCTACGTATGTAGTTACCTTTTTTTCTTATTTGTATACATTGAAAACATTAGAGATCTGTGTCCTTAGAAAACTTCAAGTATACAGTGCACAAGTTGCTTCTTACGTGTAGAGGACATCTTCAAAGACCTGAACCACAGATAGTACCAAACCCTGTCATTTAATATCTTTTCCATAAAGTACCTGAACTTAAATCTCCATACATGTGGCCATCACTTCTTGAAATTTGAGATGCAAGTGCATAATTGGCATAAATTTATTTTTCTTCTTTTACAATTTCATAGATAATAGACTCATTATCAATGTAGTTTTTAGCAACTTCAACATTTGATTTTTTCTTTTCTTTCAAGTCAAGAACGTTCACTGCTTTCCTTGAAGAAGCACTGTAGGGTTTCTTTTGCATATATGAATTGTCAGCATTACTACTCTTGCTTGTTAGAGCTATTATTAAGTAAAATAGGAGTCATTTGAGGAGTTGGGGATTTAGGCCAAGTGGTAGCATGTTTGCCTAACAAGAACAAGGCCCTGAGTTCAGGCCCCAGCACCAAAGCAAAACAAAACAAAACAAACAAACAAAAAAAATCAGATAACCAAGTATCAACTAAGTTACTAACAAGGGGGTAATATATACTGTGCAGATATATTAGTATTTTATTATAGTGATGCAAAGCTAATACATCCTATCAATCTATTTAAAATTTATAATAATTTCAATTAGATATAAAAGCTCCTCACTGTTACTCTATCCACATATCTTATTTTTTATGCAATTTGTTAGGTTTTTGTATCATATATCTATCAACAGGTTAGTGCAAAAATATTTATTTTACCATTTTTATTTTTAACATTTATAGATCCGTTAAAAGTTACTTATTTATACACCACTATCACAATATTGATGTATTCTGCATTTGAGGATGCATTACCTTTACCAAAGAGTTTTACACTTTCACATATATTTAAGTCACTAATTAGCTGTCTTTAGGTTCATCTCTGAGAATTCTTTTTACCTTTGTTATATGGAAAGTTTTTTTGTTTTGTTTTCCTATTGGCACTTTGACTATACTCTCCCCCTCTCTCTTAACCAAGATTTACACCGAGAAAACCTCTACTCATTTAGTTTTCCTTGTATGTAATATGCTTCTTTTCCCTTGCTGCTTTCAAAATTCTTTTGTCTTTAATTCTTGAAAGTTTGATTACAATATGTCTTAGTAAAAATCTTTGGCTAAATCTAAATGGAGACCTTAGAAAGTTATACTGATGTATGTCCATCTTTCTGCAGATTTAGGAAATTATCAGCCATTATTTCTTTACATAAGCCTTCTGCTCCTTTTTCTCTTGTGCTTCTTAGCTCACACAATGAAAATGATAATTCTCTTGATGATATTCCACAAATTCCACAGACTTTCTTCATTCCTTTTTATTCTTTTTCTCCTTTGAATGGATAATTTAGATAATCTGTCTTTGAATTCACTTCCTTCTTCCTCTTGATCAAGTTTGCCACCAAACTTTCTGTTGTACTTTTAGTTCAGTTATTGTATTTTTCACCTCCACAATTTCCATTTAGCTCTTTTTCTTTTTAACTTTTGTTAGTATATGTTTGTGGTACATAATGATTACATTCATTGCAGGACATTGGTTCATGTATGTAACACATTTCAGTTACCTCCTTTCTCCTCCCTCCCTCCACCCCTTTTTATTTTCCCAGCATCAGTTTCATTTATTTATCTTATAAAACTTTATAAAGTTAATTATCATATATATAAACTACATATATATAATTAACACTATATATATATATATATTTGTATTGAAAGCCAGACTAACGGGCCGAAAACATGTAAAACAATTGTACTAGGTCAAGGTGCATTTTTAATATATTGTCTGCACTGGGTTACCATACCTGGTTTTTTTCTTTCTCTTTTTTTCCTATTATCTGTCTTTCATTTCATATTATATACAAGTAGTACCTTGGTTCAGGAACACTTCTATTCATGATCAATTTGGTTTGAAAACAGGAGTTTGGCAAAATTTTGCTTCTGTTCATGAACTCTGCATCAGGTAATGAACGTGAGTGCAGCCATCTTGCTTGGAATCATGGGAGAAATTAAGTTCGTGAACTGAGGTACTGTACGGTGGTGCCTCGGTTCATAAACACTTTTGTTTATGAACAATTTGGGTTTTTTTGTTTGTTTTTGCTTCTATTTTTGCTTTTGTTTTTGCAAACTCTGCATTAGGTGATGAACACAACTGCAGCCAAGTTTGCCACACAAACATGAACGTGGCTATCTTTTCCAGAATCATAGAATGAATTAAGTTTGCGAACCCGGACAGATTTTATGTATATTCACACATATATTGAGTTTTTCATGTAAGAGAAACCACACAATATTTAACCTTGTGTGTCTGAGTTGCTTGGCACTTTTCACAAGTTTCTGTCTCTTAGTTGGACTTTTTGTTTTATTTTATATTAATTTTCTAATATAATTAAATCGTTTATCTGCGTCTTCTAACTTACTGGGCTTTTTTAGAAAAATTATTTCAAATCCTTTGACAATTTCTGGATTTCTGAATCCTTCGTGTTGGTTAGTAATTAATGGTGCTGCTTTAGTGGTACCCGGTTTCCCTGACACTCTGTGATACTAATAATCTTGTACAGGTGTCGGCACATTTGTAGAAATAATCATTTCCTCCAGACTTCATGGGTTGACGCTGATAATAAAAGACCCTCACCGGTAGCTGGTGTGGGGCTGGCGAGGCCCACTGTGACACAGGGGTTAATGACAGATTCTCCAGTGCAGAAGCACACAGAGTTATAAGGCCCAGGCAGGTAGAATGTCTGGCACTGGAAAAGCTGGTTCAGTGGGCACCATGTCCAGAGGTGAGGCCCATGAGATCAGCAACTGTGTGGTCTTTCATGGCAAGAGCTGCAAATGCTCCATGGTGGCTTCAAGGCCCACCGGGGTCATCAGTCGCACCCTGGCTCCAGCAGCAAGGGACCAAAGCCAGAAGCAATAAAGGGAGGGTCTGTTGTGTGCACAGGCTTGCAGTGGCCAGTTACACAAATGCACGTGGCAGGAGGAGCTGACCGTAGTGAAGCACATGGTGGCAAATTTGGCGCCGAGACAGGAGCCAGCTACAGGTTTGTGTGTGGACATATGGGCTGGCTACATATATGCACGTGGCTATAGGAATTGGTATTAAGTACAGGCTTGCACATAGTTACAGAGGCCAGCTCCAGTGGCCAGTTGTGGTAGCAAGCACAGTGGTTGGGACAGCTCACAGGGGAACAGCCAGCTGCCGGCAGACGTGAAGCAAGAGATGCTGGGAGTATAGCTCACTCAGCTGCATGGCCCTGCAGTGGACAGAGGCCAGAGCTCCCACTGCCGGGACCATCCTTGGGTGTAAGCACGACAGTGGGGGTCAGCTGCAGGAGTTGGAGCTAGGTATTTTTGTGTGCACAGCTACAGGGGCCAGGGCTGGCAGTGAGCATGCACACATGTAGAGCCCAGCTACAGAAGTGAGCACAACGATGGGAGTCTGCAGTGGAAGTCAGCACCAACTGCATGTTCCAGGTGCACGTTCAGGCACAGGCACACACGCAGTGGTGGTGGCCAGGCCATTTCTAGGCATATATGTGGTACCGTCGCTAAGCAGGGGAGTATCGTGGTGGTGGAAGTTTGGGCAGCTATAAGGAGTGCTGTGCAAGATGGTTGATGGTTTAGACAGCTGCGGACTGGGAAAGCAATAATGTGTGGGAGCCTCAATAGAATAAACTGGGAAGGGAGTCTGCTGCAGCTATACTGGTGGTTGGTCATCGCAGAAGCCAAACAGCTGAAGTCCTCCGTGGAACAGGCTTCAAGAGTCTCTGGCGACAAATCTGTGGTGTTTTGGGCAGTGGAAGTGGTGGCAGGTACACAGCAGCCACAGGGGCTACTGGGATCGGCAGCAGAGAGGGGTGATACAGCTCTGCAGTGGGGACAGTGTATCTAAAAGTGGACCTTAACTTACTACAATTGTCTTACATGTCTTTGGCCTGTTAGTCTGATTTTGAATCTGTATATTTGATAATTAACTTTATAAGGTCTTATAAGGTAATAAATGAATCTGATGCTGGAAAAAGTAAAAGGGGTAGAGAGAGGGGGGAAAAGAAAGAAACTGAAATGTGGTATGTACATGTATCAATCTCCTACGGTGAATGTAATCACTATGTACTGTAAACACGTACTAAAAAAAGTATTAAAAGAAGCAGAAGAAGAACCACCGAATATCATGGCTCTACCATGTGGCAGATGGTGATAGCCCCCGCTGCTGCTATAACACAGTGCCACTGACTGGGTTATTTATGAACCACAGTTTATTTGGCTCATGGTTTTGGTGGCTGAGTTGTTCAAAGTTGAGTGGTCACGTCTGGTGAGGGTCTTCTTAAAAACGGTCATAACATGACAGAAAGCATTACCGAGAGAGAGAGAGACAGAGACAGAGAGAGAGAGAGAGAGAGACTGAACTCATGTTTTATCAGAAGTCCCTTCCTGCAGTAACTCATCCACTCCTTCCCTAATGGCTTTAACCCATTCATGAGCCCTCATAACCTAATCGCCTGTTAAATGCTGACCTCTCCATACTGCTGCATTGTGGATTAAGTTTCTGACACACACACATTGGGAGGCCCATTGGGCTATAGCACCAGGTGTTTCCAGATGTTGTGGTTAATTCAGTCTCTCCAGCAATCTGGGTGAGGTAAACTGAAGTGACTCATTCAAATACTCATCCAAAAGGCTGGGGCAGCTGGGTCGTTCGACCCTCCCTCCCTTTCCCTGCAAGGGAAACTCAAAACGTAGGAACTTCTCTGTCTATGCTGAGTATCTCTGGCCTGCAGGATAGGATGACACAGGCAGAATGAAGGTGTTCTTCTCAACCTTTTTGAGTCATTGTTCTTGTAGGGTTTTTGCTCCCCCATGTTGCTATGTCTCCTTAATTGGACTCCTGAGCTCTCCTGGGGTTGTTTCCGTTTATGGAGAGCTATCAGTCATTACTCTTTTTGGAAGAGATAAAGGCAGAGCTCTTCAATACCACCATTTAGCTCTGGACACTCTCATTTCTTTATTAATATACTTTATTGCCTTCAGTAATAAAATGATTTGAGGAGAGAGGAGGGACTTAGAGTGCACTGAGTATAATTTTTTGTTTCACATACTGGGAAAATAAGTGAAATTAAACATTCAGCCCAAAGTTTCAGAGATAGGCCAATTTAAATTAGAAACCAAATCATCCAAATATAAGTGAGTTGATCTTTTACATTTCTATAATTAATCATCTATGCTATAGTTCAGTTGAACGAAAAAATGTTCTTTGCCAGCATTTGTGTTCACAGATAATCTTTGCATTCCATTACTTTCCAGTCCACCTGGCCCTTTACTTCTCATGGAGTTCTCATTGCAGCAAATATTCTATATCTCCATCAATCCTCATTTTCTCACTCTTCTTTCCTCAGTTTCTTCCCTGAAGTATTAAATGGTCTCAAATTCTTCCTTCTTCATGCTTTGCTCTGCTTTAGCTTCCTAGTCTGTTTTATGCATATTTTTTCCCACATGTCTACCTTTTGTCCATCTCCCTTGCTGCTGCTTCTTCTTTTACCACTCGTATTACAGTTTCCTAAAATTTCATTCATGGTCTTCTCTGTTTTTTTTTTTTTTTCAATCGCAACCCAGCATTTACTACCATCATTATGCAAATGACTCCCATGTCAGTAACTCTCCTGGTGTTCAAGCTCAGATTTACTACCACCCGCAGAAGGCTTCCGCCCGCCATTGCAGAGCCTCGCCTGCACCATTGACTCAGCAGGACCAACTCTGAGCTCTTTCTTGCCCACCAGACTTGCTTTGTAATTTTCTCCCTGGTCCATAGTATTAAACTCTATTGATCACTGTAGCAGAAACTGGAAAATTGTTTACAAATATCTACGTTCTCTTTTTCGCTGCCACACTGCTGGAGCACATCTTCTAACTTGGAGGTTACAAGGGTCGCATGACCGCCATCCATCCAGTGGATGGCGAGAAGTGAGGTACGCGCCTTCTGGCACTGACTCTAAAACCCTATGGAATATTCTGGTCTGTATTTCTTCCTTACGTTACTGCTGGCCGGACACAAGTGTTCCAATATAACGATCAGGTTCTTACAAGCTTGTGGGGCACAGATCGGAGACCAAAATCTTTAAATGACTCTGCCAAACAAAGCCAGTTGCTCCACTGTCAACTCTCATCACACTGTGATTGAGTGAAAAATAGATTCTTACTGTGTTCAGTACTGAGATTTGTGGGTTAATCATTACAGAAATTAGCTTATCCTGTACATCGCCCTGGCACAGGCCAGCATCTTCAGTCATTATTGACCGTGGTGCCTCGTTTATTTTGTACACGCAATCACTCAAAATCCCCGGCAGTTCTCCCTCGGCATCATAGTTTTTCCGGTCTCTCCATTTTTGCAGTTATTTTCCCAGAAGAAATGTTCCCACTTTAATATCATGTTTTGTCATCTTTTGCTAAGACTGATGCAGCTTGTGTTTTACTGTCCTTTCCTTTAAATATCCTGTCCAATTGAACTCTTTCCTCTATTGTCATATTTCCTAAACACAAGTCAACACCTAAAATATCTATATTTAAAGTCCTAGATTTAAAGTGACCTTGTATCATTGCTCTAAGGGTAAAACACAATCTTCTGTTACGGTATTCAAAGTTTTTTGACAGTAGTCTTCTCTGTACTTCTGGGGCCCCCAAATGTTTACCATTTTAATTAAGCTATTTGCTTTTCTTCTTTTATCATTTCATTTATTCTTTTTATGAGTATAGCGTTAGTTTAAAAGTCATTGTGTTGATGTTGTTTTCAAAATTCTTCTCATTCTTTAAAGTCATATATGCCCTTCGTGATATTCTAATTCCCAAATCTGAACAGATTCCCATACTCACTGACCATTATTTTAAGAGATCTTGGATGCCAAGTATCAACATCTTTTTCCAGTATCTATTTCCTACTTTTTTAGACCAAGGATTGTTCTTGACCAGGAAAGTACCCAGTAAGTATTTGTCAAAGAGTTGCAGAAGATAAAGAGTGTATAAATGCAACATCAAACACATTTTAGAGGTGGAACATGTCATTAGACACTGATGTTTAGAAATCAGTTCACGTTACAGTCTTCACTTTCAAAACAAATCCTGACGGTTGATGTCTGTATATTCCAAATGACCAAAGATACATTTTATTGGGTTTTGAGGGGCTTTTGTTTTGTTTTGTTTTGCTTTGTTTTTGGTTTTCATTTGCAGTTGTTTATTTCCCTCAGCTCTTTGAAGAGATTGAAGTTCAAAGCTGCCTTTTGTTTTTATTATATTAGATGGCATATTTTAGGCTTTTCTTTTTTTAATTTAATTTTATTTTAATGGTACATTTTAGATGTACAAAGGCTTTTCTTGAATTAAGAGGCATACACCACGTACCTTCAAAAATATGTAAGAGAACAAAGTCAGATATTTTCAGAGAGTATATTTAAGAATAAAGAAAGTGTGGTCGTATTACCATATAATCATTTCAACTACAGCTATCTCTCAATGCCAAAAGAATACTTCTTTACTTTTCCAGAACCTCAGTGTCTGCTCCTTCTTACCAACTCATGGTGCATGCTCTACCACATACTTGTTAATCATAGCCTTATTTAATGTCCTTTGCTCTTGGCACCTACAATTATTATTTCTTCTCTTACTCAATTTCCACATGCATACACTGTTTCTTCCTTGAATTTTTCTAGCATACAATTTCCACAAGAAATTAGCAGCCTGGTCCCTATATTTTCAAGTAACAATTCAACATTTCTTGCTTTGATGTAAGCTTTAGAATATACAGTGAAATATTCATATTAGTTGTGTTTTATCTAGAGGAAGGCGTGCCACTTCTTTGGTCCTTTTGGTTGACTTAAATGTATTTTATGTTTGGTCTTTGCTGGCCCCTACTTTTTTGATGGTAACCAAGGCTCTTGTTTCCAGCAAGTCTCTCTTGGTGCATTTTGATTGAAAAAGAATTGTTTGGTGGGAGGGTATTAAAGGAAATCATTTTGTGATTCGTATTATTTTGCCTGATATGCAAATGATTAAGCACATGTGGTTCTAGAATTTGTTCTGAGAATCAACAAAGAGAAGACTAGATTTGCTCTGCATTAATAAGAACAGAATTTTAATTCCAAGTCTCATTTTAAATCATAGTCTGTACTACTCTATGCCCTGATGTGATCCACTGTTATTACATTCATTTCATCTTTTAGGTTTATTACATACACTGTAAGAAAGGAATTTTTCTGCCTTTGCGTTTATCTTTTTGCCTGAGATTCTTAGATTCATTTATTATTTCAGTGAGGCCAAACTGCTAGCAAATGAGGGCTGTTGTTGGATTGAATGATTGCTTGGAACTAGGGATTGAATGCAAGACCTTTGCGATATCCCCAGTCCTTCTCATTTTTCAATTTTTTTTTAAAGTCTAAAACAGAGTCTCATTAAGTATTTGTGTTGTCCAAGCGGGGCTCAAAATTGGATTCTCCTGCCTCAGTCTTTCAGAGTGCTGGAATTATAGTCTTGTACTGGCTTGCCCTGCTGGTGTTGGATTCTAGAGGCCGTTTAGTTGTAATTCAGTAAACGATCATCAGCTTCTGTACTGGCCAAGAAGCCATTCAAACTTGGATGCGAGTGCATTATAAGAGAAGAAAAATCATCCTTGCATTCACCACCACCCTACCCTGAAGGGATCTGTGTTAGTCACTTTCCTTTGCCAATACACAGCACCTGACACCCACAATTTAAGGGAGGAGAGGTTGACTTTAGCTCATGATTTCAGTCCATGGTCGGCAGGTTCTGAGGCAGAAACAGGAGAGCTCACTTCCTATGACTCACCTCATCTGACTAGACCAGACCTCCTAACAGCACTTACATCTCTGAGCACATCAGTGGCTTCATCCACTGGTCAGTACAGAACTCCATATACCAATCACCTTCCAAAAACCCCATGCGACTTTGGAAGGATAGTCTAGGTCTAAACCCCAAATAACTCATACATCTTTCTTCTCCACTCATTTTGAATTGAGGGGAAAGGGGGAAGTGGCTAATCAGAAGCAGTGGGTAGCACTAAAGCTATCCATCAAACGGCAAGGGCTCCATGTGGGTAAGTGCAGTATCTCTCCTTCTGTCCCACCCAGCCCCCAGTGCAACTGACTCTGATCACGTATGGAACAAAATATCAAGGAAACAATGATGTTCAATTTTTTCCTCAATTTTCGGTGAGGCGGTTCCATTTCACCACCAGCATTGCCATAATACCTTCCACGCATCCGCTAGAGAAAACAGCTACCCAAATGTCACTGCTCTCCCCAAGCCGGGGCGGGCGCCCTTGCATAGGCAGCCTGCTGATCCAGGCCTGCGATCCAGAAGCCAGAAAGTCTGTCTGCAGAATGGAGCTCCGCAATGAAACGTACCAAGCTCATTCCTTTAAAGGGGTCCCTCCTCGCAACCACCTGACAGCTGGGAAGAGAGTCAGGCTAGTGACAGGCCCTCCAAGGGACGGAAATCTTCCTCAAGTTAGTAACAGGGAGCTTGGAATCCTCAGACGGCACTTCTCCTTCAGCCTGCAAATCCTCTCGCTGCCCTTGCGTGTGTGACACTGAATTCCCAGCGCCAGCGCTCCACTAAGAGGCAGCGACGATTTCTCCCTCGGCTCTGTCTGGGGAACACGCGGAGGCAGGTTCGGAAGGACCGTGCTGCGTCCTACTGCCTTTTAGCCCTGAGCGGCAAGGCAGCCACGCTCACAGAAATCAGCCCTGAAGCCAATTTTACTGGTCGGTCCCCTGCTGCTTCCTACCGATAGGTGGAGCTGCTGCAAAGCAGATCGATACTCGGTGCGCAGGGCCGCGTGGGCCGAGCTGCAGACACCAGCCTGAGCCCGCCGGTGCACGCCCAAAAGGGGCAGCTGTGACCGGTCACAGAGCAGGACAGCACGAGTGCATGGCACACCCCTTGGCCTCTGTTTAAATACATTTCGGCTTTTCCTCTTGGATTCTTTTCCTTAAACAAGATGAATTATAGCTTACTTATTAAAATATATCTAAATGTGATTACAGTACAATTCGCTGGGAAGGATCTACTGTTAGAACATTGCTGTCCGTTTTATCGTGCGAGAGACAATGCTTCATTTTACCTCCTCTTTCTTCTCTTACTTGCCATTTTCCTTTCTGGCTTTGAGAGCAGTACTATCTAATGCTGGCATAGGCCATGCGCAGGCAGAGACTCCAATAACCTATGCAGCAGAGAGGAGGGAAAAAGCCAGACTAGATCACTATATACACAGAGTCCCCCGAAAAATGTATACACACTTCAGGAAAAGAAAAGAAAAATAGCATGACGTTCCTTCAACAGACAGCGTTACCCCCATATGGGGGACCCTAGACATGTCGAATGTTGCAGAGCCCACTACACTGCCAGCCCTCAGACAGGAAACTGAAAATGCGTGTGCTGCAATCTCAATGGCCAAGGTTACTAAGCAGCAGTTCGCTGTACTAATAAATGTCTGGACGCTAATGGCCACCACTTTGAGCACCTCTTGTGACTGTAGAGGGCAAAGGTAACTTGCATCAATCTCATGCTATCTCAATGAATTTAGTATTAATATATTTATACAGTTTTCTTTTCCTGATGTCTTTTCCTGAATTTTTTGGTGGAGAGAGAGTGAGAGAGAGAGAGAGAGAAATATATACATACATGCATATACACACATATACGGTACATATATAAGTATATATTACACATAGGTATATAGAAATATATGCATACCTAAAAAAAAGAAATATATGCATACCTATATAGGGATATATACGTATACAAATATATGTATGTATATATCTTCCCTAAAGAAGCCATGTAAGTTTTATTCATTAAATGTCTTTTCATATCCTGACAAGGGAAATACTTTATATCTTACTGAAATTATGTGCACAAATATAAAGTAAAGATAATGGGATAGTAACAGGTTGAAACTCAGTCCTATCCGTCTGAAATGAGTTATTAATCAGCTAAAGATCAGTCAAGGAAACAAATGCCAAATAAACCTGTTGTCCTGCCCTCTGTCTGCTGGTTGTCTCTCTTTCACAATGGCGGGGATCACTATCCAGTGAGGGGGACACTGGAACTCAGCTTCCTGGAATCTGATGCCACGGGGAGAGTAATATGCCCCTGCAGGCTTCCAAACCCCCAAGACGTCTCTAAATGTGCTTCCTAGAAGAATGACTCAAAGCTTTTCAAAACTAGTCCTGAATTTTGCTGCTCAGAATTCTAACACAGATTTCCAATAGCACCTAACATAAACTTCTCCCAAAATAATTATGTTTCCCCTAGAAAGTATCAAGCTGAAGTATTTGCAGAAGCCAGCCATGTACTTTCTACATGATTAAACGAGAATGGGCAAATGTGAGTTCCATGAGCTCGCGAGGACTGCGAGGACAATAATAATCAGGATGCCGAGCAGGTAGGGAGACCAGTAGTCCACATTGCAGTTCCTGGACGCGGCTGGTCTGGACACTCGTATCATTGCTAGAGGAGCCTCCTTATTCCTGCCCAGCTCAGCTGTCTGAGGAGGTCCCTCCACTAGAAACAAGCTTTGCACTCGCGGCTCTGTGTCTCCTGCATCTGAACCGGCAGAGATTTCAGGGCATTAACCAAAGTTCCATGATTAATATTTCAGAATATCTAGTTTCAGGTCTGCTTTGTCCTGTGTTAGGTAAATAATGCATTTCCACATCAGAGAAATGTGGTGATAACAGAGAAACAGTTCTCCATCCCAACGGAAAATTATTGAACAATAAATCCAATATTATGAAAATCAATTCCTAAACCTCCTGCAGCTACACAGTAAGTTTGGTGCTGTTTCCATGCATGGTACCAAATGTCTGTCCAAATATCTTTTAAATAAATTCATAGTGTTATATTTTTTTAAATATACATTATTTATCATCCATTCCTAAAGACAAGGAGTAATCAAGGCCCAGTTGCATTATTTTTTTCTTGCTGGTAAAAATATTTTTTAAAAATCACTTTTCAATTTATGTTAGCCATGGAGAAATTCCCTGTATTTCTAGTCTATTTCTTTTCTCTCCTCTGCCCCCTGCATTCTTCATTCTCCACCTTAAATTTAAAACAATCAAAACAGACGTTTCAGCCCACTCCACAAAATCCTTCATCACTTGCTCTAAAAGGAAGACATTTTACAGCCAGAGACCCAGTGAAAGTGTATAGTTTATTGAATTTTTTTTAATAATACATTTCCAAAGCCCCGTATCACACTTATTGGTCTCATGAATCTTGATTAAGTTATTAAATTATGAAGTTATTAAATTTTAAGGTAGTGATCATCAAAATTGAAACGTCTCAATTCCTAAAGAATAGCCTTAATAATACTCATCACTCTAAAATTATCTTATTTGTAACATTTATTTTTTCCTCCAAATAAATGAAATCTATATAAAAAAAACACTAGAATCTAGAATAATGCTTTAAACAAACTAGAGATTCAAAAGGTAATTATGATGAATAAATCAATTAGACAAACACTATCCCATACATTCTGGTATTATAGGGATAGATCATACAAAAATTTAGTTAATGATCATTTATTAGTGATGGGAATATTAAAGGTTACAAATGCTTTTGAGGCTAATTTCTTAGAAGTTAATCGTATACTTACCTTAGGTAGAATTTAATGATCCCACTTCTAGGGACCGTATTTATATACGTAATTTAAAAAGAAACTATATGCAAATATTTATACCAGCTTTATTCGTGATTATGCAAAACTGGAAACAATCAAGATGTCCTTCAGCAGTTGATTGGAAAGTGAATTGTGGTACATTCAAACAATAGAATATTACTCAGCAATATAAAAGCATGAACTATTGTTGAGACTTAAGTTCATACTGTTAAGTGAAAGAAACCAGACTCAAAAGGCAAATTGTGTAACATCCTTGAGAAGGCAAAACTATGGGAATAGAAAACAGATAAAATTTATTTGAGGGATTTGAGAAGTGGGAAAGATTGACTATAGGGACACACAGAGGCAAATTCTTATGACAAAAATCTATTCTATGACTGCTCCATGCCTTTTTCAAAACTGTAGGTCATGCACTACAAACAGAGGACTTTACTACCTGTGAATCCAAACAATTAAGGAAAAAATGTTGGGGATCCCAGATAGAATGCAGAGAGACAAATGAATCTGTCTATATTGCAACTATGGGAGTAACTCTCACTGAAGGGAGTAAAGCAAAAAATGAGCTGACCTAGTAAGTCTGGTAAACAGTACCTTGACTGGGAAATATAAGACTACAGACAAAAATAAAGAACTGTGTGTAAGCACATGAGTGTGGTTGACATATTTGTCTTTTCAGGACTTAGGTTAGCAATTCTGAAACCAGTCATGTGCCAGATAGCTTAACGTATATGACAATGTTCCCAGAAGATGGCCTTTCCTCACAACATCATAATCTGTCTTAGTTTATTTTTATTTAAGTGCTCCGTATCATGTTCACACAACGACAAAATTGCCTAATGATGCTTTTCTCAGAATGCATTCCTGCCGTTAAGAAATGCATGAGTGTATTTTACATGTACATTGCCGTTTAACAAATAAGTAAATGGACTGGAAATAATGGGAGCCGCGTTTCTCACTGTCGCAGAAAGAAGACCCACATTATCAAATGAAAGGTGGATTACAGCAGCAGATGGAGCCTCTCATGCTATTTATTGCCCCAGAGATCCATGTATTCATGGGATTCATGCATGCACATATATATTATTTCCTTGTTCTGTACAAATGAGGGACTAAAAGCCGTGGCTGCCCAGTAATAGCAAACAAAACAGGAGGCCAGATCTTGACTTCTAAATGCCATACTCCGGGAATGGAAGCCATGGCTCCTTTTCAGCTCTAGAGTAGGATCCAGAAAAATACAAGACAATCCTGGAGCATCCTGAAGTGCCAGAAATTAAAGTATTAAAAAAATGATGTCAAAAAGACATGAGAACTCCAATTGCCAACCCTAAAACAAAATAAAGAAGATATTAGATTGTGACACCAATAATAAAAGTCCATGACCAACTGTTATGAACAAATAAATAAATGGGAAAATGGCCAAATCTATGTTACAGAAGATTCTTAAGTAATAAACATAGAAGAAAGGAGGGGAATAAAATAGCACAATTAGACCACGACAGCAATAACTGCTTCTTGCATGATCATATTGTGTGATGGGAAAACTAATGGGCAAAGCGTTAAGGAGGAACAGAGTCTTTGCAAAGTCTCAAAAAATCTCTCAAATAATACATATTATTCAGTACTGTGGCTTTTAATATATATTCCCAAATTCTTTGGTATTCCTTCCAAATGATGTAATCTTTAATTCTCCCTCCCATGAAATGCGGGCCAGTTTTAGGGACTCACATCTAATGAATAAAATTTGAACAGGCAAAAATAAATCAACCCTAATTTAATAATAGAAAAATCTGGTAGATACACATTTACAGAAGAGTTGAAGGCCTGTGTCACCTGTAGAAAGCCCCAATGATGACATGTACCTTCTGGTATGACATAATGATGAGGACACTTTGTCCTTCTGGTCTTCGTCATTCTGGAACAGTCACAGATTGGTCGAGACCAAGGTGACAGACATGACGACTAAGTGCAGTATCGTATGCTAGGTTCAATTCTGGGGCAAGAAAAAGTTACATTTGAAGCACCGGGGAACACCCAGTAAACTCTGTAGTTAAGTTCATAGTATTGAACAATGTTAATTTCTTAGACAGAAGTGAATGACAGGTACACAGGGACTCAACTACGTTGAAAACGCTCTGTAAATCTAAAACTATTTCTAAATTAAAACTTTAGAAGTAAATTAATAATACATACCAACTAGGTGGTAAAGACCAATATTATCGAGTCTGCCGTTGTGAGCAGGAGTGCTGTCAACAGTGTGGTAGATTAGAAATTGACTGTTGAAAGTGCTTAGAATCTGGAGATCTAGAAAATAAAGAAAAATGAAACATGAACAGAGATATAACAACAGGAATTCACAAACTAGGATAACAGAGCAGAGTAAACCAGTCCAACTGCTTTGGCTAGAGAATAACAGAAAGTAGATTTAGCGTGGCCAAGATGCAATAAAGACAACCAGTGACTGGATTGTTACAACATTTATTTTTCTGGGTTATTTTTCTTATTCCTAGATAAAATAATAAGTCCCTTTCACAGTCAAGACACCATCTTATTAAATAGTGCAATTTAATGGACATACGATTTGCCTCAATCCCTCCCTCAATTTATTTCAGTCATCCATGTATCCGTTCCTGGTCCAAAGGGTCAATTCAGTGTTGTAGAGGGAAGTTAGGTGGAGAAGTTAGAGTCAGTCACTCTGGTTAAATTCTTACCTAATGGGCGAGAACACAAAACAGTGGCCTAGGTGTCCTTGAGTGACAGGTTGTATCACTGTCATTTAACAATCAGTTAAAGACCTGACCAAGTATTCCAGGGTCACTGTCCTCTGATATTAGCTATTTCTTCTCACAAGGTGATTTCTACTCAAAGGGATCCCTGTTCTTTTGTCTTTGGAGGGATTTGACCATCTTTACTGTCCAGACATGTTACTAATCATTTCTGTACGCTTGATAGTTCATTTTGGGTGAAGTGCCTAGCATAGCTACGGTGTGTCCCCTTATGGCTGTTTGGAAAGCTTCGTAGGACACTCAGTAGCCCCCAGTTGTATTCTTTGGTGAGCAGCATCTTCTCCGCTTTGACATTTTATGAGAGAACCACAAAGCTAGTACTCTAGGGGGCTAGTTAGTTAAAGTTAGACTAATGATAGGACTACAGATGAAGCAAGGAAACTAATTCCCTGCACACTCTTTGTTCATTGACAATCATTAAATGCTTCTGGCAAAATGTTTCCAAGTATCAATCCCACAATCCAAACACATACACATTATCTGTCCTTCTTGCCATGAATCTTAGGCACACAGGCGCACATGCGTGTGTGCGCGCACACACACGCACACACACACACTCACACACGCATTCACCCAGATTCACATCTCCTTCCTAACTGGAAAACAACTGTCTGCTTTTGGAGAGGAAATTATCTCTTTCCTGCTGGTAATGAAATGTGTAAAAATGTGCCCATAAACCGCTGTCTCCTAGCAATTCACTGCTGCTCACACCAGGTCTCAGATGGTAACAAATTCCTGGGAGGTGCAGGGCTGGAGTGGTGTTTCCCACAACTTGAAGTGGGTCGGAGAAGCATCTTCAGCAAACTCCATGCTCACATCCGGACAGCAGGCGATGACGTCATCCTAGAAACTATTTTGGCCACTACCACATTGCAAAGTGACCAACCATGGATAACTTTCAATGTTTCTGCTTTTGTTCTTAACATTAATTGTGGGTTAGTCCACCGAGCACTCAAGATTGATAGTAGAGGTTGGCAAGAAAAAAATTCCCTAGAATATGGTCTTAACTAAGGTGGGACAAAAAAAAAAAAAAAAGAACATTACGGTTAAAATTTCGGAATCGCAATGTAGTTTTTACTAGAAAAAAATGTCTTTTACAGTACACAGAAACTCATTACATGTAAGAATGTGAATTTAGTGCCAGTGAAAGATCCAGACCAAGCCTGGTGTCCAAGGGAAAGCCTAGGAATTGCAAGCAAGAGGCCTCCCCAGAGCCCCCAGCCCTTGCCTGGGACCACAGCCCTGTGCCGGGACGGCTCTCTCTCTTTGGGGAGCAGCAGGAAGCCCCGCTCAGGCCTCGGCATGGCTGTGGAGACCCAAAGGCTTGTTTATAGCAGTGCCTTTCAAACTGCGGGCACCCCCTATTCTGAAGGGAAGAGCTCTATGCCTCATGATGATTTTCTCTTGCTTTGCTGCACTGAGCAGTTCACCTGCAAGAATTCTCTTAGCTCTCCCCACCCTCTCCCAAATTCTTTCTCTCGGGGACATGTGCGCACGCGCACGCGCACGCGCGCGCACACACATACACACACACACACACACACACACACACACACACACACACACACACACACACAGGGTTCTGAAACTCTTTGGAACTGAGTCCCTAAGAAAACTGAGACACAGCCTTCTTTCGTATGCACAGTGCCAAGCAGGAGCAAAAACTGCCTGCTCCTTCTCATAAATTCTGTTTCATTTCAACAAGAAAGCACACTCTTTCTCCATCTGTCTGGCATGCGCATGCTCGCACACATCTACTCCCTGAGATTTTCTTCCTTCAGGCCCATGATCAATAGGACGACACTTTCCTTAGGAAAGCTGCAGAGTGGGCCT
The DNA here is from genome assembly GCA_004026905.1 of Hystrix cristata. Classification (NCBI taxonomy): domain Eukaryota; kingdom Metazoa; phylum Chordata; class Mammalia; order Rodentia; family Hystricidae; genus Hystrix; species Hystrix cristata. The sequence continues at coordinate 26,733 of PVJO010002402.1, read as the reverse complement.
CCTGAATCTAGCAGACAGCAGAAACTCGGGCAAAGCTGTGCCAGGAAGAAGCCTCAGCTGATCAGCACGAAGCCTGATTCAGACACCAAAAGAGAAAGCAAGTGAGCGCAGGCCAGGGCGAGTCCAGCGCCCCAGAGCAGCCACACCAGCTGACCTTGTGACAGGATATCCCGATGTGATGGGCTGGCAGTAGACAAACAGATAATCAGGATGAAAAAATAATTGCAGCTGACAGGGAAGAATGGTGCGGATCTCCCCAACTCCTTTGCTAACAAATTACTCTCCACCATCAAAAAGTCTCAGAGTTAAAGGCTGATAAGGTGAAAGGATTTTATTTTCTATGGAGAAAAAAATAAAAACAAAATAGTCAAATGTGTAGCAGTGAAACAATGCTTCTTTCACATTTCAAATGAGCAACTTCGAAATCAATTTACAAAAAAAAAAAACTTGCTTTTGTTGTGAATTAGGAACTCTGCAGATGAAAAAATAATTCTGCTATGACTTTAATTTCTGCATGAAATCTGAGAAGTAGCTCAGCTGATGTTCTTGATGTTCCATCTATTGAGGATATATGATGTTCAAATATTTTGGATAAAATGATCTTTTCCTTCTTCTGCACACTCTTGCATTTTTTCTTCCATTGTGCTTCAGCAAACATAAGCAATACTGTCTGTCAAGCAGACCTCGTAATCTAGCTCTCCCTGCACTTCATGTCCACTTCTAATGAGAACAATTTTGAATGTTGTTCATCTTCTTTGTTTGAAAAAGGAGTATCAAGCTTTGAATGATGAGCATTCTGTTATCTCAGATCTTTGTGTGTCTTTTAAGTGCTTAGTACTTGCCCTCTTTCACTCTTTAGTTCTTCTTTGGCTGCAGTTAACAAGCTCGTGAAAGTCAGAGGAACACGCGTTCTTGCCTTCCAGGAAGCGATGTGCTCTAAAGGTGGAAGGTGGATAGCAGGCCTTCTCATTCTTTCCACTTTGATGACTTTCTTTTCACAGAGGGCTCCTGTTTAAAAATGATGTTTGTAGGTGGGCATGGTGGCACATGCCTGGAATCCCAACACTCTGGAAGGCTGCAGCAGAAAGACTGCAAGTTCGAGCCCAGTCTGGGAAACTCAGCAAGATCAGGTCTCAAAATTTTAAATTTTTAATGAAAGGGCTAAGGTTGTGAGTTAGTGTGAAGATTCAGAGAGTACAATCTCCTGTACCAAAAAGAAAAGAAAAAAAAAAAAAAACCTGCCCTAAAATGAAAAGCTGATTTCAAAAATCAAGAAGACACAACCCATTGCCCCATAAAAGAGCTATGTACTGTACGTGAGTGCTATATAATACATTCCTTTTTTCTCATATACTAATTGTATGATAGGCATCCCTGTTTCAAGCCACCAGTGAGGAAGCAGAGGCCTGTGGTGTTTGTGGAACTTACGCACAGCTGAGCTGAGAGGCTGATGCCAACTCTAGTGTCCAGTGTACCAAGCCCCTCTGCCGCTTCCTGCCACATCCAGAGGTCACTGAATGGGTGGGGAAAAAACTGGCAGGAAATATGTAGGAAATCAGAAATCAAGAGCTTCTTGTTGCTCATTTAAATGAAACAAAATCCTTTAAAAGAGCATTGGGAAGAAAGGGGCAAGAAAAAAAAGAGACTAGAAGGGAAAAAATGGAAATAAAGCTTTTATAGATAAGGAGGGGAAGGAGGGTTGAAGGGAGGGGAGAGGAATGGGAAAAAAAAAGAAGCAGCAAGATGTATCACGTACAGGTACAAATTTCCCATGACGAGTGTTACCATTATGTACATCTAAAATGTACCATAAAATGTTTTTAATTTTTTTTAAAGAGCATTTGTATTGCTTGGCCTTCAACATTGAATACCAATTTTGAAGTGTTTTTAAATAAACAATAGTGAAAAATCAGCAAATAAATAGAGATCTTTAAAAAGTAGTAAGTATATTTTTTAATTCTAAGAAATCTTTATACCCCTCTTTAAGCATCATCTGGATCTTTGTTTTAAATGCCAAGATAAAGAAAAATAGCAATATGGAGAGTCAGAAATTTATTTTTAAAAGGTACGTGAACTTAGTCTTTTAATTACCCAAGTTGAATTGAATTTTAAAAGCACGCCATAGGTGATGAAAAATATTTTCTTTTTTGTTGGTAAAAGAACTGTACCTTGATTAGTAACAAGTGCAAGAAACATTTTTTTAAGTCTTAACTATCTTTATGTAAACTATCTTCAAATACACGTAGATCAAAACACAGAGATGTATCACCTGCACACATTAGCATAATCTCAGCATCTTAACCTTAGAAGAATCAACTCATGCAACTCAGTTTAATCATAGCGTGAATTAAAATGATGTCTATGGAGGAAAAATCCCAGGAATCACATCAATGGAGCCTCTATAGCAATCAATACATAATAGCTAATGGAATTCTCATTTGCTTATTATTTGCTCTTCATAATATTACTTTTTTTAAAATTTTTAACCAAGAACATGTATTTGTACAATGTACATATAATGATCACATTCATCTCATTTATTTTGTACCTGTACATGATGCATCTCGGTTTTCCCCCCCTCTCATAGTATTTCTTGAGGACAGTAAGTACCAGAGTACTATTACAAAGACCAGACAAATGCCATACCAGTATATATAAATTATATAAAAGGCAAAAAGGAAATATTTATTGGATATGTGTATGGTTTTAAGATACAATGTGTATGTGTGTGCCTTTGTGTTCTTCTACATCAGGAACTGGCAAACTACTTTTAACGACTGAATCTATTTTGTTGGTCTTTTTTGTTAAGAAAATTTTACTGGACAACAGCCACACTCATTTGTCTATTGTTTTATTTGCCTATTGTTTCTTTCGTGTATGTACAATGGCAGGATTGAGTAGCTGCCACAGGGACCCTCTGATCATTGTCCCATGACCAATGAATGACACAGACCTATAAATCTTTCGGCAGGACTGAGTTTCACTGAGGGTCTTTTCTGAATTTATTATAGCAATGAATTTTGGAGTTAATTCTGTAAGTTGATGAGCAGATAAATGTGTAGACTTGAATAAACTCTGTTTGTTCAACAAGACACCACTGAGAAATTAGTAGCTACATATCCTGGAAGTACATACATGTGTCCATCTCCGAGAGAGGATGTGAAGGTCTGCCACATACGGAGGATGTCAAGTCATTACGAGAAGATTAGCTTTGCCACCCGGACGATCATTATGTAAAGCAAATGAGTGCTGCAGTGATCTGATTTGAGGATTCACATAGAGCTTAATCTAGGTTATCTCTTCTCCAATTCATGGGAAAAAAGATCTTAGAATGGTTAGAATTTGCCGCAGGTACTATAAGTCGCGTGCTAATCACTCATTCTTACAGGCTTTCTCTGGTTTGTTTTGCATCGTCTCAAGCATCATTAATGCTAGCCCTGCCCTCTAGAAAATTGTTCTTGATTGGGGATATTGTCTATCTGCTGACATTTGAGCTCTACTTTTCTCATTCCTGTTTTTCTCATCACACCAACCTTGTTTCCAAGGCGCTGATTCGGGATGGTTTCTTGTTTCTAGAACTGGCTTGTCTCTTGCAAACTTCTGTCATCTTCTGTGTATCTCATTATGTCGGTGTTCAGCTCTGCTCTCGACTCACCACAGGGACTGAATAAGATTAATTCTCACTGATTCTTCCCAGAAGAATTCCCTCCCAGCTCTTGCCAATCTTCACGTCTTTGATAGTATCATACCAGGTACAGTAAAGTACTACCACTGAATTAAAATTTAACACTATATCCATATTTCTACTTAGGGTCACGAGAAGAAATTTCCCATGAAACAAGCTTTTTCTTTTTAATTTACTTGAAAACTTACATTTCAAGGAATATTCATTATTAATCAGGAGCCCTAATAAAAGCATTTTTGTTACATTATTGTTCACAAAATTTAGTGCCAGGAACTGTCTCATCTAAGTGATAATAGGTAGTTTTCTCGGACGGTGAAATGAATATAACTTTTCTTACCTATTTACTTTTTCTTTGATCCTCTTTTAGTAGCTGGAAACTCAATACTAAATATAACAGTTTGAGTGCAATTCCTGCCTCAGTCAAATTTTTTTGAGAATTTTTCTTCCCATTTCCTACAAAATCACAAATCTAAGAGAAACACGAAAATAATTCCAAAATCTCGTATTTCTTTTGTGTGCTTTTTATGGTTATTTTTGTTTTTATAATTTATACAGATTGGATATACTGCTGGCATAGCTCATGCTGTCAATAAATATCCACTTTTCTGTACATATGCATTTCGTCTGTATGCATATGTGACAAGGCAAGGGTGTCTGTGAAAAAGCACAGGGAGAAAACCAAGCGCTTTGAGATCTACGTATTGTCGCAGAGATTCATGGCTATGGTGTACTGGTATTTTGGTTTAAAAAAATATATAAAAGTGAAAAAGTAGTTATTCCACCCATAAATCAGGATTGCTACATGAAGTAGGGGGCTAGATCTCAGGAAATATAAAACATACAATAAAAGTTACTTTTAAGTTTCCTTTAGGAAACCTCAGTATTTTTGTGGCTTAATACAGCAATTCATTATTAGCCCTCTTAGTTGTGGGAATTGATGGGGTCCAGCTAGATGCTTTGCTGGGGGCTTGTATGGGATTAGAGTCAAGTGGCAATGACGCTGGAGTTACCCAGAGGCCTTTGCCCTCTGTGGGAAGCGCCTGGCTGGGGTGGCCAGAGCAGCACGGAGTGGTTGGGCATGGCTCCTTGTCCTGGCTTTCCCCCCATGCACCCACTCTACAGGAGCCCCTCGACAGCCCGGAGGTCTCAGAGTCCTTGAACTTCCCACATGGTAGCCACCTTCCTTGAAGCAAGTGTAATAAGACTTTGAAATCATTTTGCAGAGACTTTTAAAAATTATAGTAATAGTAGGTCACCTATTTCCATTCCAGTTGGTATAAGTACACTTTATTTCATTTCCACAATAGTAGTAGTAGCCTGCAAAATGGGTCCCACTATTCCTTTTAAAGATGCACCAAGGTTCAGAACTGTTACCTAAGTGCAGATGTTTTCTCACACTAAAATCCATTTCCTTCACCTACTCTGAACCATCTCTGAGAGAGTCATGAAAAGTTAAAGGGCAATACAAGGGATAACCAACAATTCAATACATAATGCAAGTGATACTTTATGTAGGGTGTCTGATGTGACTAATAGCCACATTAAATACAAACAAATATTCTAGGCATACAGCAGAGGAAAAATTCCCTGAGAACTAGTATCTCTGAAAAGCCTCTTTAGAAGATAATAGATATTCTAAGTTCCATGAGGATTTGTTCACAAAACCTTAAGATAATTCACTTATTTTATATTTGTTGATAGAAAAATTTTGCTTACCTCAAAATTCTGTGAATGTGTTTTCCCTTCCCTAGATATTAAAATTCCAGATCTGTGTAAGGCAGAACAGATAAAAAAAAATTAAGTGGCTTGGGTAATAACTCTTCATCATCTAGATATTTTTGCTGATTTTCTTTTTACTGTGTAAGATTATATGACCATTATTCAATCCTAAAAGAGAGTCCCAATCAACTGATTAAAGCAGGATGAAAGGGTTATTTCATTAGAAGAGGCAGTTGTACTGTTCTTTATGGGGAGAATGATAATCACAATGCTAACTTGACCATTTTCTGTGCTGGCTGCAGACAGAGAGAGACGGACCTTGTGCAACCCTAAAATGCATTCCTAATATCACCACGTGCCGCCTGCACGTGCTGCTCCTAAAGGTAGAGCTCCGTGCATTGTTGGCCCTTCTTTCCCACTGTGCCCGCCTCTTTGGTGAGAGGACCAATGAGAGAATGTTCCAGCAATTCAGGTTCCAAAGAAAGAGATAGAGAAATGATGCAAACTCCTGTGGCACCGGCCATGGCTACCACTCCATGCTGGCTAAGCGGCCCAAATCAAGTCGAGTGGGCCTGTGACAGATGAGGCCCTGGCCCCGTGTGGTAGGTTGGCAACCTGGAGCTCTGCAGAGCTCGCGGGTGTTTCTGAAGCTAGAGTTGACATCATTTGCCAGGGTTAAAGGGACTAATGCTGCCTGGGCAAGGTGTACACGCAGATGTTGCCCAAACGCATTTTTCTTTTTCTCATTACAGCTTCTGTTTCTCGGATTATAATCTTTTTAAGATTTCAGCAGTGCAAACCAGTCATTCGGCTTGGTGAAAAGGGTCATTCAATGATGTTGTAAGGCAGCTGGACTCTAAGTTCCAGGGCAGGGACATAGCAAAGATCATGATCCCCCTCTGGGTTTCTAAGCAGTGCCCACCCACGCTGTCTTCGCCTCACAACTACATTGTGATGCGTGGCCCTGTACTGCACAATGCACCCTCTATTAATACCAGACTCTCACATCCGGTTCCAACCCAAGCCTGTCTGTAACTTGTTACATCCTTCACTCTGACACTCTGCAGTTGCCACACTCCTGCCTACCTCAGACATCTTCCCCTCCAGAAAATTTTCCTAACTCCACTCCACACTCTGTACACACTTACCTTATCTCAATGACATTGTCCTGCGGAGACATCTCTGTAGTATATCTGGCTTCATTAGCTCATTGAGGATAAAGAAGATTTGAATCTCAGCATGTATCTTCTGCTTTGAGCTCAGTAGTCTGTGTTGAACCAAACTGAATGATGGAGATCGAGACGGGACCCTCGTAAAGAAAACAGCAGTAGTGGGCGTCTTAGGAGCCACCAGAGTCTTCTACACCCTGTAGGAAGTATTGCTTGTTTAGGGGTTTCATTCAGAATTACCTGCATGTTGCCTCACTGAAGCAGAACTACATTTTATTTTCTTTCTAAAATTTAAAATTACTATAAAAAGTAATCTATTTACTTGTTTTAAGAGTCATAGGAAGAGCCAAGAGGAAAGAGGTAGAAGTTAATACAGGTTTCTGCATGTCTCAAGCTGGAGTGGGAGTTTCATCTCATCCCTGGAGAGGCATCATGTCCAGGAAAACAGACAGAGTAGAATGATACCAAACTAAAGTGATGTGTTATCTTGGCGTGGGGAAAAGAGAGCGAGCCAAAGAGGCTAAGTATAAATGGGAAAGAATCCAAGTTCATTTCCTAGAAGAACTGACACTGCTAGACTTGCTTGGATGGGCCAGCCTTAAAACAGCCACCAGCTGAATGGATAGTGACGCTGCCTGCCTTGCCGTGATTTCCAGAGCTCAGCAGCATATCCAGACCTGCTCTGTGGTGAATCAGAAATCCTCAGCCAGTCAGGTTGCTGGCTGCTCCTGTGAATTATCCCAATTCTCATCAGCAGATCACAAATTTACTGAAGGCCAGCAGGAAACGAAGCCAGCATCCCGGCCCGCCTAAGGTTGGCTGATCAGTTTGGAAAGCAGGGAAGCAATAAGACACAGTGGATAGTTCTACGAAATCAGTGAACCATTATTTGCTTCTCCTGGGGAAGCAGGAGATGGTGCCCACATGAAGAGATAGGAAAATATGTCCTTCCCTGTGACGAGGTGAAGCCCCAAGGAGCTCAATCCCAGCCTTGCTGCTTTGATGCTGTTAGCATTGAATCTTCAGCAAAATGTCGCTTCTGCAAGTAGAAGGTGCTAATGCTTCCTGCTGCGTTGAAAGAAAAAGAGTCAAAGAATTGCATCATCATCCCTAGTCTCATCAGCAAAAAGGGTTCAAGACCCCGGACTAAGTAAAGTTCAGGGTTTTTTTCAGGTCAAATACTAGCCATGAGAACAAAGCATGGGACTTGCTTGTTCTGAGCCTTTGAAAGATGCCCCTGAACAGAGGAGAGTAATGAATTGTAGTCCCCAACTGTATAGTGAATACTTCCTATTAGTTCACTATCCCTTGCAGTAAATCAACTTACTCTCCATTACAATAGATGGCAATAGTGTGTTACTTGTCAGCAATGTGCAGCAATCATAAGACTCTTTCAGACAGCCTCTTAAGTACAGATAGTGATGTCTGTGGAGAAATAGAGTTGCCTCTACACAGAATATGAACAATTGCTCCGTAATCAGGCTAGATCCAGGATTTCAACAGGAAGTTCCCTGAATTTTCTTGCATCATGACAAGGAATGTGTGATAAGAGCATGATAAGAATTCATGATTTAATTGAACACTTGTAAAGAAATTGAAATCCTGTTAATTCGGAACAGAAATACAGTCTGCAGAAATTACACAAATTACAAATTATCTTATAAAGTCTGGAACCAGCTAGAATGAATGGATTAAAAGCCTCATTTCTGCAGTTTACCAGCTATGAAACCACAGGTACAATAACTTAACCTCTCAATACCTCACTCATGCAGTGGAGGTAATAATAGTACTTCCTCTACAAGACTGTGGGCTAAACAGGACAGCGTCAATGTCTGTAACATTCTTGCAATAATGCTTGAAACATAACTGTCTGGTGAGCGTTCTCTTATCAGTATCATATGCTCAAAGTTTTAAGTTTCTAACACGTGGGGCCGGATGCACCATTTAATACCGAGGGGTCCCGGGAATGCCTGTTCCTTATTTCTTGCCCTGCCCCTTATGCCAATTTAGATCTGAATTCTCAGGAATTATTCCAGGGGGATTGAAGTTTAAGCTTCCCAAAGAAACAGAGAAACCAAAGTCAGCCTGTCCCCACTGGGTTGACATACGACAAAAGTCTGAAGCGCTCTGAGGCATCTTGGGAACAGTTGAAAATCACATTGTCAGCCCAAAATGCACCAAAGCTCTTTGCCGGCTGGGGCCCCGGGGAGAATCCCATTCAGCTCCGCCTGTGAAGATCGAGCCTGGCCCTGGCAGGACAGGGACTAGCTCACTGCTCCATGTGACACTCGGTTTGTAGTGATCCTCGATGGGAAAGATATAATGAGGGTAATAACCGCCTACACCAATCGAGCGTTCAGTAAGGGACATCTGTTGCCACGATCGCCTGAGACAAATCTGATTTTACTCAGTGCTGAGATGAACCCAGCAAAGCTTCTCCCTTTGCAGTTAGTGAGGAGTTCTCACTAAAGCTGCAGACACTAGGAAAGCTCGCCAACGTGAGCAAGCACCTGCCCCGTCCTCTGTGAGTGTGTCTCTAAGTCAGAGCAAGAAAGGAGACAACCACTTCAACTGGTTTTTCTTGTGCTTCATTCCACTTCATCAGCCAGGATCGTCCCTGACTTGGGTTGCATCCAGCATCGGTGACAGCTTTACTTTACCTCCTAATAGGTGATGAACGCATCCTCTCCTACCGGAGAAGAACCCGAAAACTTCTGGCAGAAGTGCCAACTCTAAGGACATAACAGGGGTCTCCTTGTTTAATAGCTGCTTCGGGCCACTCCCGGTACACACCCCACATGAGCCTTGAATAATTCAGTATTTCAGGGACCAGGAGGGTCACTAGCAATGTAGTGTTCTTAGGGCAGTGGTTCATAGGAAATGTGAGGACTGATTTGGTTTTCTCACAGGATATGGCTGTGAGAAAATATGCTAGAGTACAGAAAATAGCTATAGTGCAGCTATTTTAGTGAAAGAAGAGGATGCAATTATAAACCCTTTCTAATTTGACAAAGGTCAAGCCAGAACGGAGCCTTTTCTTCCTCATGATTTTTTAGCACATTCCAATATTCTGGATGGCTAGGAGGAAGTACGATTTCTTTGCCTGCTTACTACAAAGCAACGAGCGATTCAAAGACACATGAAATGTCTCCAATCAAGGCAAACGCAACCCCAGTGTAAGTGGTAAGAGCCCAAACTCTGCCTCTGGTTGCTTTAGTGTACATGCCTGTGGGTAGCACTTGATCACTGTCTTAGTTTGACTCTGTATGCTTTTCATTGTATTCTCAACATTCTGAAAAAAAAAAAAAAAGATTAGGTCCACAGTAACATGTTCTGAATTATAGAACTTGCCAGAACATTTTCAAATTAGATCTTTCCATTTGTCCCTTAAAATCAGCATGCATGAACTCAACTTCATGAAAAACTGCCTGCAAAGGTTTATATCTAGATGTCCTCCCAAAACATCGTGCACTTCCAGGTGGGGCTTTGGGGAGGTGATTAGATCATGAGGCTCGATACTCATCAGTGGATCAGTTCACCGATTAAGTGTATAGCCAAATGTGATGTTCAGAGGTGAAGCCTGATTGGAGGAGGCGGGTCAGTAGGCATATGACCCGTAGGGTTGTATCTCCCGCCCTCCTCTCTTGATCTCTCTCTGCTTCCTGTCTGTCTGTCGTGCTGTGAGCAGCCCTCCTCTGCCACACCCCTCCGTCACACCGCCCTGCCGCAGAACTGACTATGGCCTGAAACCTCTACAAACTGTAAGCTAAAACAAACCTTTCTTCCTTCAAGTTGTGGGTGTCAGATACTGTGTCTCAATGAAGATACTGCCTGATAATAAATAATGTTATACATTATGTGCAGAGGGGGTCTAAAGGTCAATGCTCAAAAGCCTGAAAATAAAAACAGAGGCTTAGACAAGCAGGTTGTCTATGCTCTGCTTGCCAGAGTTCAGCTGAGGCCCACCTGCCCACCTAACTGCTCCAAGCCTCGATTTCTTGCCTACAAAATGAGGATAATAGTGCCTGGGACACATGTAGCCCTTAGCATTCGCCATCATGGTGATAGTGATGTTTCATATTCTACTCTGCGTCTTACTGAATGTGCCCATGTATGTGAGTGTATAAGATCGTGTTTCCCATTTCACTCCTCTTGCTCTCCATCTCTAAAATGGGTCACTAACAGCAAGAACAATTTTCCATTGTCTTATAAAGCCTCTTCTGTAAAAGGAGAGAATATTCAGGGTAAGAGAGATTTTCTGCAGCGGATCTTACAAAGAGATGAGCTGAAGAGTCTAGGAAAAGGAGTAGTAAAGGAAGAGGCAGTCTCAACTAGGGACAGGATGGCAGGTGCACAGTGACCTGGGTTTGTCACTGAGTGGATGTCGACACAGTGCAAACCATAAAGATGAAATTCATCTCAGTATTCTAGGCACAGAGTTCATTCCTAATTGGATGCCACCAAGAACAGATTCTTTGGATTAATATTTTTCAGATTTGAAGGACATAGCATTACATAAAGTGTCTCAGCTTATTACCATGGTCACAATCTGAGGCAAGTTAGGTCACTCTCCCCATGTAGCAGGTAAGTCTGCAGTTAGTTCATTACCTGTTGGGGGCGCACCTTCATTTTTGAGACTCTGATGAAAGCGCTGGTGTGTTCCCAAGGAAAGTACTCAAATATGCAAAATATTATATGTGATTTATAGTTCAATCGTCACCTAAGGTCTAGTCGTGAAATTCGATAGGAAGATGCAGGGAACCAGCCTTTCTCCCCAGAGTGGAGAATGAGTCCCTCATCTGCATAGAGTGTGTCCTTTTTGTCCCTTTCTCTGTCCCTACTGCCAGATAGATATGTGAGAGTTGGAAAACTCTCCACCCCCCTAGAAAACTAAAGAAACAAATGTCCTAAGGTTTAAACACCTTGTAAAAGGGACACCTTGTTTCCATTTTACAGATGAAACAGGTATAGTGGGATTATGTACCTTTCGGAAGGTCACAGAGCTTGAACCCACTATCTGCTTAATTCCTTGTGCTCACTCCTTCACTGTCTTAGTCAGTTTGAGCAGCTTAGGGCGGCTGAAACAACGAAGTTCTGGGGGCTGAGAAAGCCAAGCTCAGTGTGCCCACTGATACCATTTCTGCCTGCAGACCTCAGAACTCTTCCTGGTTTGCAGGCCTCCACCTTCCCAGTAGGCCGGAGTGGTGGAGAGAGAGCCCTGGTGCCTTCTCCCTTCTTCCTCCAAGGTCACCAGACTTAGCAAATTAGAGGTCTTCCCCTAAGACTTCATTTAACCTTTATTACCTTCTCAAAAGACCTATATCCAAATACAGTCGTATGAAGGAGGGTTAGGGCTGAAAATACAAATTTTGGAGGGACTTAAACATTCAGTCCAAAACATGCGTGCTTTCGCACCTAGAGCTCAGTACCAAGATGGAAATACTTGGGTCACATTTGCACCAACATATCAGACGCTACATTTTTTATGTTGTTCAACTGCTGAGAAGCGTTTCATCTGGATAGTTTTTGCAAGCCTAAATGGTTGATTTCCCATCAAAAGAAATCACATGAGTCTGTGGCATTCTCTGGACCCGCAAGACTGATTCCCTTGCATCCAGTCAGCATGTGGTTTCACAGGATGGGGTGCCTCACATACTGTTATTCTTATGTTGACATCAGTATGGCATAGGAGTTTCGATGTGTGGGTCTCACTGGATGAGTGAAGTCTTAGATTTCTATTCTGACTGGACTGACTAGCTCCCACAGCCCCGCGTTTGTGAGTCTGTGCCCATGGGATTTTAATGCAACTTTTGCTTGCAGGAAGAACCAGCTAAATCAGAGTCAGCTGGAAGCAACTTGCCGTTGTATGCCTCCGTTCCACCTTCATCCAGCCAATGAGTGTTCAGTTGACCAAATAACAGAAATCATTTCTGCCTTTCTCTTTTCATTAATGTCTCCCGACTGTAATCTCAGCAAACATCAATGTTTCAATTTTCTCTTCATCTGTTCACGGTGCCACTTTGAGAATCACTGTGCCTACCTCTAGGGATCTTCAGAGATGTCGCCCAGTCCAACATCGCAGGGCAGGGTTGTTTTGCTGTCAGTGTGTCCAAGACCCCACAAATCACCTCTCTCCCCCCATCATATTCTTTTTTGGGGGCAGGGAGGAGTTTTCCAGGGATCAAACTCAGAACCTTGTGCTGGCTAGGCAAGCACTCTAACCACTGAGCTAAATCCCCGGCCCCCTCATCATATTCTTAAAACACAGCACATGTGTTTATATGCACTGTGACATATTTTGGTTGTTATTTTGCTAACGTTTGTTATTATTTATTCCTTGGCAGAGGTATAAATCAATAGATATTCCACGATTTATGTGATTTGGAAATAATGAGGTTTGAGGTACTTCACCCCCATGCACACCAGCTTATTTCATCATAATAATTTATTAATAACCTAGTAATGATGAAAGCTAATATTTATTCTGTCCTTTACTATATGTCAATATTGTACTAAGTACATAATATGGTTTAAAACATTGAAACCTTATAACAGCTGAATAAGGTAGATGCTATTGTTGCCCCCGTAGGGAAATGAAAAAATAAGAATAAAGGAATTTGAAAGATCCACCCACTGAGAGACAGCAAAAGGTAGCAGAATGAGGATTTGAACTTAGTTGTGCCCAATGCAGAGTCTACAATTGCTGCTGCTGGGTGGAGATGATACACTGATCTAATATCGGCCGTCTTATACCTTTCTTATTCATTTCCATTGTTGTGCTTTTCTCTTCCCCATTGCAATAGTGTTGATGGTTGTGATTTAACGTGGCTGTAAGACATTCATTTGTTGTCACGTATTTGTTATAGCTCAGGACTGTATAAAAGCAGATTCAATTGGTAAAGAAGAAAGAAGGAAGTTAGTATGTGAGTAATTATTTTCTAAAATCTCCCAAATTATTTCTCTCCTTATCTTTTATGTTAAATACAATCTCTCTCCTGTTTTTCCCTACAGATGCTCTGTAGGTTCTTTCTTACCCATTCCTGTTTAAAACTATGCAGTGCTGTGCAGGACAGTGTATAAAATATTTTAAAGACCACTTTGGGTAACTTTCCTGTAATGTTTGAATCTGAAAGATGTCCCGCTAAATCCACAATTTTCCATACAGTCAAGCTGTTAAATTGCCTCTCTGAGAGACAGAAATTACTGTTGATTTGATTTCCTTTGTTTTCTCAAGCAAGAATAAAATATTACTGATTTTTTTAAATCTTACCACTATAGCCATGTCCCCCTCCTTATTTCTAAAACTCTAGACAATTTTCAAAGATAAATACTTGCAGCAATATTAACTTTCAAAGTATGCAGAAAAGTTCTATTTTCCAATATCGAAATCAGCATCCTTAACGCTTCATGAGTTTTCTAGACATGGCTTAAAATAAAACACCAGCAATAAAAGTGCAACCACAAGAACCAAGTGTGTATCTATCGTTGTTTAAGCAGCTATTAGAATGTTGCCTAAAATGTTAGGGATCAGAGACTGAGGCTTTTTGAAAACTTTTCTATGTCTAAGTAACTTGATATTAGAAGAAACAGACCTTTGTATTATGCAAACTTGTCAAAGAATTGACACTCTGAGTAAGAAGGATTTGAGTTCTTGCTTTCTGTGTGTCAAAGTGACTTACAATTAAAAGGGAGCAAGCAATTAATGACAACAGTTTCTTCCCTTTAACCTGGATCCTGACACAATTAAGTTAAGGGAATAGCAAGTATCGATAATCACTTTCTATTGCAGAACAAGGAAAGTATCAGGAGAACTTATGCCACTTTTTAAAATAACTGAATCTAATAATTCAAGAGCTTGAGGTATGGGCTGGGGATTTAGCTCAGTGGTTAGAGTGTTTACCTTGCAAGCAGAAGGCCCTGAATTCGATCCCCAGTACAAAAAACAAAAAACAAACAAACAAACAAACAAAAACCACCAAAACCCGGATGCTGGATGCTATTCTCTTGTGTATCTGTATGTGGATGTTTGTGTATGCATCACTCATCTCTCCAAGGATGTTTTGGACATCTAGGTTGATTCCCTGCCTTGCCTATTTTTAATAATGCCTCAGTGAGCATGGGAATGCAAATATCTCTTTGATTAATTTAATTTGTTTATATTTTACATATATAACCAGTGGTGGGTTACATGATAATTATATTTTTAATTTTCTGAGGAGCCTACACTTGTTATGAACTGTTTTTCATAACGAGTGTAGCAATTTGCACCCTCACCAACAGTTTACAGTTACAGGGATTCTTGTATTTACATTCTTGTCAATGCGTGTTATTTGTCGCTTTTGGGAAAACAGCCGTTATAACGGTCAAGTAGTACTGAGGTGAAGCTTCATTGTAGTGTTTCATCTGAACATGACTGATGATGTTGAGTATCTTTGCATACACCCGTGGACATTTTTATGGGTTCTTTGTAAAAATGTCTGTCCCCATCATTTGTCCATTTTTAATCAGATTATTTGTTTGCCTGCTGTTGAGTTGTTTCTATTTTTATATGAATAATAACCTCTTACCAGATTATATTCTGAATATACTGTCTCCAATTTCGTAGAAGATCTCTTTACTCCTTTGATTATTTCTTTTGCTGTGCCGAAGCATTTAGTTTGACACGATCCCATTTACCTATTTTTGTTTTCACTGCCCATGCTTTTGGGGTCGTAGCCAAAACAATCATTGCCCAGAACAATGTCAAGAAGATTTTTCTTACATGTTTTTTCCAGTAGTTTTATAATTTCATTTCCTACATTTAAGTCTTCTACTCATTTTTAAGTTGATTTTGGTATGTGATATTATAAAGATCCAGTTTCATTTTTCTGAATGTGGATATCAGTTTTTCTAATATTATTTATTGAGGGGATAGTTTTTCTCCATTCTATAATCTTGGAACTTTGATGAAGAGAAAATGGATTTATTTCTGGAATCTATTCTAGTCCACTGGTCTCATATTTATGTCTGTTTTCATGCCAATATCATGCTGGGTTTTTCTTACTCTACTTTTGTAGTATACTTTGAAATTAAATAGTATGATGTTTTCAGCTGTGTTAGTTTTGCTCAGAATTTCTTGGTGAATTGGAGTCTTTTGTGGCTTCGTAAAAATTTTAGAATATTTTATACTTCAAAAAATGACATTGGAATTTTAATAAGTAGTATTGAATAAGTAGATCTTTTGGGGTAGTATGGACATTTTAGCAATATTAATTCTTCTAATCCATGAACATGGAATATCTCTCAAATTGTCTGTGTCATCTTCAATTACTTTTATAAATTTCTGATAGATTTCAGTGCTCAGATATTTTTGCTTTCTTGGCTAAATCTATTCCTAAAAATTTTATTATTTTTGATGCTATTGTGAATAGAATTTTGTTCTTTTTTTAAATTTTATTTTAGATGTATGTAGTTATAACATTCATCGTAGGGGATTTGTACCTGTACATGATATATCTTGTTGCTTCTTTTTTTCCCTTTCCCCTCCCCTCCCTTCGCTCCTCCTCTCTCCTTATTTACAAAAGCTTTGTTTCCATTTTTTCCTCCCATTTCTTATTTGTCTTGTCCCTCTGTTCCTTTCCTCTTCCCTTGTTGCCTTTCCCATTTGACATTTTCTTCCCTTTCCCAGTATAATACGTTTTAGTCTTTATTTACACTTTCAGTTTCTCACACCAGAGAAACAATGTGGTATTAAACATATGTGTCCAATTTATTTCACTTAAGAGTATGATCTCAAGATGCATCCATTTACCTAGAAATATCTCAAGCTTATCTTTCTTTATGGCAGAGTAGTACGCGATTGTATATTAAAAAAAAAACACACACATTTCTTTATCCATTCCTCTGTTGATGGGCATTTGGGCTGTTTCCAAGATTTAGCTATTACAAACAGTGCCACTATAAACACGGGTGTGCATGTATTGCTGTGGTATGATGCTTTTAATTCTTTTGGGAAGATACCAAGAAGGGGAATAGCTGGGTAAAATGGAACCTCTAGTCCAATCCCCTGAGGAATCTCCACACTGATTTCCATAGCGGCTGTACCAGTCTACACTCCCACCAACAGTGGAGAAGGGTTCCTTTTTCTCCACATCCCCTCCAGCATTTGTTATTGGCTGATTTGTTGATAATAGCCATTCTTTGTGGAGTGAGGTGAAATCTCAGGGTTGTTTTAATTTGCATCTCTCGAATGACCAGTGATGTTGAACAGTTTTTCATGTTTATTTGCTTTTTTACTTCTTCATCTGAGAAGTATCTATTCATTTCAGTTGCCCACTTTTGGATTGGGTCTTTAAATTTGGGGGTCTAATTTTTTTGAGTTCTTTATATATTCGAGATGCTAGTCCTTTGTTGGAGGAATGGCTGGCAAAAATTTTTTCCTACTCTGTGGGTTGTCTCTTTGCTGTCTTGGTGGTTTCTTTAGCTGTGCAAAAACTTTTTAATAAGATTAGATCCCAGTTGTTGATTCTTTGTGATATTTCCTGGGCAACTGGGGATTTGTTCATAAAATCCTTGCCTACACCTATGTCTTCAAGAGTTCTACCTATTCTATCTTCCAACAGATTTAGTGTTTCTGTTTTGATACTTTGATTTTAGCTTAGTGTATGGCGAAAGATACAGGTCTAGTTTTAACTAGAATTTTGTTCTTGATTTCATCTTTTTTGGATAGTTTGTTTCTATTGTCTAGAAATGTAATGATTTTCATAGCCTCAAACTTTATTGAATTAATTAGTTCATGTTTTTTGTTTTTGGTGGACCCCTCAGGGTATCCAATATATAAAATCATGTAATCTGCAAACAGATTATTTTACTTCTCTATTTCTAATTTAGATGCTATTTATTCCCTTTTCTTACTCAGTTACTGTATCTAGAACTTCCAGTGCTATATTGAGTAAAAGTCAGGAGAATGTCTTGCTATCGTTCTTAAAGGAAAAATCATTGAGTGTAATGTTACCTGTGGGCTTGTCATACACAGCTTTTATTATGTTGAGGCACATTTCTTCTATCCTTAATTTGTTGAGAGTTTTTGTTGTTTGTTTTTTTAATCACAGAAGGATGTTGAAATTTGTCAAATACTTTTACTACGTCTGTTGAGTTGATCGTATTTTTCCCTTCGTTTTGTTAATCTGGTGTATCACAGTTGATTGTTTAGACATGTTGAACCATTTTTTTTTAACAACTGGATAAATCCCACCTGATCATGTTGTGTTTCTAATATGTTGTTTAATTTAATACAATTTTAAGGATTTTGGTATCTATACTCTTCAGAGCTATCGGCCTGTAATTTTTTTTCTTCCATGTCTTCATCTGATTTTGGTATCAGAATAATGCCACCCTCATGAAGGAATTTAGAAGTGTTTCCTCTTCCATTGTTCGAAGAGAATGAGAAGACTTGGGGTTAATTCTTTTGCAGAATTACCCATTGAAGCCACAAAGTCCTGTGCTTCTCTTGGGAGACTTTGATCTGTTTCAGTCTCCTTACTTGCAAGTGGGCTGCTTAGAAGTTCGACTTCTTCTTGATTCAGCTGTGGTAGATTATATCTTTCTAGGAGTTAATCCATCCCTTCCTTCCACTTTATCTAATTTGTTGACACATAATGAAGATCTTGACTTCTTATATTTCTTTTTAACAATTTGGCTTCTGGCTTTTTAATTTTTTTCCTTTTTTTTTTTTACTGTTTTTAATTATCATTTAAAAAATAGCAGAAAAAAGAAAATTACAGTTAGGAACAAAGAGTTCTAATATGCTATAGCATAATTGGATGACCATTGACAGCAGCAATGTACTGTACATTTCAAAAAGCTGAAAGACTTTGAGTGTTTTAATCACAAAAAATTACACTTGAGGATGTAGACATGTTTTTAACCTAATCATTCCAAAATGTATACATGTATTAAAATATCTCATGGTACCCACCAAAGCATGTATAATTTGCATGTTTTTTTATTTCAGTTAAAATATATTTAATTTAAATTTAGAAAGAAAAGAGAAAATAGGGACATGGTACTGGCACTTAAAAATAACAAAAATACTAACCAATAAAAAACTTCAGTACATAATGGAAAGAATTTAAATTTGAATTTCACTTTTCCTCTAGCAAAACTTAGGGGAAAAGGAGTGTTAGTGCATAGAAAATGGTACAAACACACCACTTAAAGTGAATGGGGTAGACTTTGTGCTGATGGGAAGGGGGCCTGGGATGGGGAGTTGGGGAGAGAGGGGCAGAGGAGAAGTAAAAACATTAAGCTGTGGTATGTATTTCCCAAGATGAATGTAATTATTTTGTATCACAAATGTACGCTAATAAGAAAAATAAAGTGAAAGAAGAAGACAAAAGCTGCTGGCACAGAGGCAAAACTATAAGGGATCCGGCATGGTGCTTGGCACAAAAAACGGGAGTAAGCAGTAAACAAAATGGTAAGATCTCAGTGAAGGAGACCCCAGGATGCCCTGACAAAAGTGTACTTCCTGAAGATAAAGCATGCGTCCTAAGGCACAAAAGCTGAAATGGGAGCTGTGAGAAGGGAGGTGGCCTGACCCAGAAGCCTCTATGCATTAAAGATGCCAAGAAAAATTGCAGGAGGTGTTGGGAAATGTGGGTGATGCAAAAAAGCATTTTGTGAAATACCTCTGAAACAGGTCACTTGAAATAGCCACTCTAAGCCCAGGGCCTTTGGCAGAAACCTTCCCAGATCAAGTTCAACCTAATTTTGGAAAAGGGAGGAGGCCTGTTGATGAGCCATGTAGAGAAGCATACAGAAATGTTACACTTGGAATAAATTGTACATTTATCTCTCAGCAGAAGATAAAACCTGAAGTGGAAAATACTTTTGCTCTCCTCACACATCCCCTGTCCCACCCACCATGGAGACCACCTGCAAATACTTACTTCAGAAGAAGCTAATCCATTTAACCTTCAGAGCAGCAGCACAGAATCCACACAAAAGTACTATTAGAAATGTGTGAAAAAGCAGTAAAACTTTCCAACCGGAGGAAAGTACCGGAAAAATATTGTCAAGTTGTAGCTGAAGAGTTAGCCAAAGATCTCACCATTAAAATGAGTTATGAAGCAATCATGACAAGAACGAAGACCACAAAGCAGAAAAATAAGAGCTCAAGGGGAAAGCGGCCACACAATAGAGAGGAGTGAAACATGAGCTGACAAAAGTCGGAGAAGGAAGAGAGAGAAGGCAAAAGGGTTACAGACATGAAGATTATTGCAAAGAGAATGAGAGAGTAGCTGCCGCAGTGATCAGTAGCCATGTGAAGAAGCAGAGTAGACAGAAATGAAGAAAAAACACAAGGGAAATAAAAATCTTGCGAGAATACAGAGAACGCAGGAAAGGTATTCAACATGAATTCGTATTTGGAGTCCTAAAGAGCAAACGACAAATTCAAAATGGGGCACAGCAGATGTTTAAACATATAATTCAAGATTTTTTTTTCCTGAAAATAAAGATGCTTCAAGTCTGAATTTTCCCAGGAAAACTGACCAGAACAGTCACTTGTATGATACATACTCTTAAAACATTGAATATTAAATATTTACCAAAAAATAAAGTCTCTTGTATGGAAAAAAAGTTGACAACAGATTTCTCTCTCTCCACCAATATCCAACACTGGAAGACAGTGAAGCAGCACTTAAGAAATAATAAAGGTGAGGCTGGGGATTAGCTCAGTGGTTAGAGTGCTTGCCTGGCAAATACAAGGCCCCAAGTTCAATCCCCAGAACCAAAAAAAAAAAAAAAAAAAAAAAAAAAAAAAAAAAAAAAAAAAAAAAAAAAAAAAAAAAAAAAAAAAAAAAAAAAAAAAAAAAAAAAAAAAAAAAGAAGAAAAGAAAAAAAGAAATACTAAAGGCAAAAAGAATGTGAGTCTAGGATTTTTATATCTAGCCAAGCACATAAATGTAACAAGTCATATATAAAAACTACAAACAAGTAGTTTAAAATGGAAAAACTCTGAGTATTACTTTTCCATAAACTCTACTTGAAAAAATGGATATGAGAATTTTTATCCAACCGAGATGTAACAAGGAAAAATATACCAAGTGGCTAGTGGTGAGCAATTAATTTATTCTGTTTCAACTAAAATTAAAACATGAGCAGGAATGAGGGTTCCAGAATAGCATCAAAGTACAAAATGGTTTAATAACTTGGAAATAAAACAGTCAATAAAATGAAGAACAGAAGAGGAGGCAAGAGGATTAAATAGGAAGTAAAATTGTTGATGTCGCATCTTTAGTACCTAAGAGTCAGTGAGCAGTCGAAGTTGGAAAACAAACACAAAGTGAGAATAACCGTGTGTGCTAAGATAAAATGCCTTTGAGGATATTGTGTGAGGGGTATACAAGGGAGAAAGAAGATGGATAAATGAGATATGAAGATGTAAATTCTCTCATGCTAATAATAGGCATCTAGAAGAAACTAGGTGTAATTATACAGATGATTGCCTAAAAATACAAACTTTTAAAATATCAGGGACACCTAATTTTTAAAAAGTAAATAGTAAACATAGTGGGTAACAAATATGCGTATTTGCTTGTATTTGCATGAAGAAAAGGGAGGAAACAGTATACAAGAGTTTATGCACCTGGGCTCCCAAAGCCAGAGGAAATGGGGTTAATTAATGCCCTAAGAAGAAATGTACCACTCCTAGCTTACTTTTTCCCCCTAATAAATACATTATCTCTAAAATTTTAATTGTGCTTTCAAAATAAAAATTTAAATGTTTAAAAATAGAATAAAATGTATTCCACCCGAACAAAATGTCATCAGCGAACTGTTCTTTCATCCTGTTATATTTTTGCACTATCATTTTGTTTCTGTTCCACATACACTTAAACTTCTTAAGAGTAATAAATATTATGTTAATAAAAGCAAGTATAAATTACATCGGCTTTCTCCACTTCCTCACCATTTTTTACTAACCTCATAAATATTTGCAATTGATTTCCTAAGGTTACCAATGATCTCATGGGGACAAAGCTATAAAATTAACATTATTAATGTACCCCTTGTTCTTTAAAAGCTATGTACAGTGCTGTAGCTAAATCAAGTGTGGGAGAATCAATTTCATCTTTTTATTCTTCTTTATACTAAGTTTCTTATTAGCACGTGTTTGTGGTATATAATGTTTACATTCTTCGTCAGGAGTAGGTATATTTACTTAATGTATCTTAATTCTTTTTTCGTTCCCTTCCTCCTTGTCCTACCCACCCTTCTCTTCTTGCTCGCCTTCTCATCTGAAAAAGATCTATCTCCCTGTCAACTTCATCTTTTGACAAATTTAAGGAAACTTGCTATTAAAGGAAGCCAGAAAGAAATCATTTTAGTAAATGATATTTATATTCTATGTTGTTTGTTGGTTTGTTTCTTCTGTTTCAATTTTTGGTCATTTTAAAAAATAATATTAAATTTGAATCACTTTGCTTTTTGAAATGAGACTCTAATAAGAATATTACTTAGCTTCTATTATCATTTAAAAGGTCTATATGTGTGAATGAAATGTATGTTTACAAAAGGCTTCATAAAGTTTCTATGCTCCAATTCAGTGTGGTGTCTCGGTATTGTAATCCATCCACCTCTATTCCATACCACGTAGTGTCCTAATATGTTTACCAAGGTGTTTAATCCTCCGTCCAGCTTCTTATAAACTTGCCACTAAAACCTGCACCAGTTTTGAAAATGTTCATTGTTGAATCAACAAGTTCATTTGCATGAACTCTGGCTTCCTCTGGGTAAAATCTACTTCACTCTGCAGATTTCCAGTGAACAACAAAAAAAACAAAAAACAAAAAAAAAACCCCATAATTGTATTTTGTAATTTTGTCTAAATTAGGGAGCACTAATTGTCATGACAGAATTAAAACCTAATATGTTTTTAAAATTTAAAAAAGCATAACCTGGAAAAACGGCCTTTGTTTTCCTTTCACAGCCAAATCAAACTTCATTATGTTAATTCCAGAGCACAGGCAAAAGAAATCTGACTTAAATTGAACAGTAATCCATAGTAAAATTGACTAATCCACTTCCACTTATTATTGACTCTGTTAAATGCAAAAGCTAGGACAGTAAATTGAAAATAACAAAAGAGCAAACTGTGTTTCCAAACTGCTAATACATTGTAAAGTGAAGATCTTACACAAGGTGTGTGTGTAGCATAAGAGATGTGTGTGCAAATGGAAATTTTGCAGCCTGTCCTTATAACAACCTGCATGAAACGCTGTCAGAATTCAAGAGTAGTCTTTAACTCAGGGAACTCAAAGAACCATTTTTATCTGGCAAAACCAGGCTCAGAGAAGAGCAATCAAGTAGCAATTAAGAATTTCATTAGGTAAAGCCATAAAACAACACAGACATTCACTACACTGTGTAATGAACTTCAGCTCTGTATTTATCAGATACCTAACATCCATACATTCCTGGGACTTTCTCCACAGTAGCTTCTGGCAATACCTATTGCTGTCTTAGATATTGCATGAATATTGATAAAATTAGTGTTCCTGAAAATACATATTTGTGTCTATGTTTTTGTGACTGTGTAAATACCATGTATATATATAAAGTATTAGTTACCTTTCTATAACCAATGGTTTGCAAGAGACCAGATTTAATGCAGGACATTTATAAGTTACAACGTTGACCCATAAGCCAAATGCAGGAAGAGTGCCAAATGTCTGTCTATGCATTGGAGACCCAAAAGATCCAGTCAAGGGCTGGGAGCCCACAGCACCGTCCCATGTACGTCCGTGTCTGGGATGATGGCTAAAGAAATCTTTACTGGAACCAGGATACGAAGCTCGTAGCAGAGATGAAGACCAGAGCTCCCCGAAGCAACAGCAGCCATCCTCGACAGCAAGGCCCCGAGCTGCTTCCTCGACGAGAACAGCTGAGTTCCCTTCAGGAGAACCAGCCTCAGCAGAGCTTCTCCTGGGAAACAGCCGGCCACTATCTTCTGCTCCTGTTCTCCTTTATGTTGTGTTGGCAACAATCCTCAGGTGGATCCTCTACACCCAGAACCCACTAGCTCAGTCCAGCTGGGCGTTCCTGCTCAAATTGACCACAATAATAAGACCACCATATATATATGAATTTGCTTATATCATTGATATTGCCTAAATGGGAGTACAGTAAAGGGAACAATGGTCGAGATAAACTTGTTGAATATACCTTGTTTGTAAGTTAAAGTTTGAAATACTGTACATTAATAATTATAAATTTTAGTTTTAAATTGACCCTAGGAATAAAATATAATAAAATAATCATAGCTCTGTAATTCAAAATTTTATTTTCAATGCTGAGGTTCGTACCAAGCATCTGGCACATATAAAGCAGGCGTGCAATCCTGGAGCTATAGCACCATCCCTGCCTGTAATTCAAATTTTTACCTAAACTTTTCAGAGAGAAAATATTTTAAGGGACTTTAAAGCCCAGCAATTTGTCACACACCCAGAGTGGGATGGGTCCTGAAAGAGAACAAAACAGTATTTGAACATGTAACTATTTTCAGTAATCATGTAATTAGTGATCATATTATTACTATGAAGCTGCCGTGGGTATAGAATGAAATAAATAGAATGAAAAAATGCATCAGCATTATTAAGAATTAAGATTTGGGCATGAGAGAAAAGAAACAGTGATGCAATATCATTGATGTTAGGAAAAATCTCTGTAGTCCTGATTTCTGTTTGAAAATATCAGTATAAGCTCATAATGCATTTTATCTTTTAAAAAAATGCAGTTTTTGCTTTTCCCACTGGGAAGGTCTTCCCAGTGAGTAACAAATAGGGTCCATAGAAGAGAAACAAATAGCGGATATTCCTCTGAGTGCTCCATTATCTTGACACACTAACACCAGTGGAACAGAACTAGGGTTCCTTGAAAAAGGTGCTGTTAGTAGGGTAGAAAATACGATTTCAATGATCTTCAAAATAATCAAGGAGAGAGAACCTAGGAAAATGGATAAAGACTTAAAGGATGTAAGATAAGCATCTCCATACCAGAAAATAAGGAATTTATTTGAGATTGCTTAAGGTAAACAAATACTTTAAGGATACTTTAATCCTTTTAAAACTTTAAGGATAACGTCTCTTTATGGAAGAAGTCACACTGAGTATCAAAGAAGAAATGATACCATGAAGATACTATCCTTCTGCAACCTGGAATTAATCAGTGCACCCAATCACTGATTTTGAATACTACTACTATAACAAAGAGATAGGAAACTAGAAATTATCGCCTCCTATTGGAAGTCATACCACCACCCATTGTGTCATCTGGTTTAAAAAAAAAATTCAGACTTAAACATGATAATTAGCAATGTGTAGGAAATCCAGACACCAATAAAACACGTTAAACAGCATCATGGCAATAAACTGCAATGTGGTCTGTGATAAATTCTGCAAGAAAAATGGCTAGATTCTATAACTAACAATAGCAAAACTATGCGAGAAAAAAATAGAAATGGAAAATGAGTGTTTTAAGACCCAAGTCTTGGACCTTGTTTGGATCCCAATGCAATAAATAAAGACTGTAAATAATGTAGACTATGTGAGAAGTAAGAGACATATCAGATGCCTGTCCAAAGGTCAAGGGCAAGTAGTCCCTGAACCTGCAGTGTTTTCCTCTGTCTTTCTGTCCAAGGATCTGTTTTTGACCCTGGTTACGGAATAGGAACCCCGGGAAGATAGTTCTCACTCCCTAGAGTGTGACAGTCAGAGGACAAAAGTCCAGTACCTTGACCGTCTGTGGGTCCCACACTTGCAGAACGCCATCTCTCCATTCACACATTCTGTCTTTCATTCCCCCCACTTACCTCCTTTCTTCTACTCTTAACACACTCTTGGTATCCCCACTTAAGGCCGAGTATAGTGACATCTAAATCTTTGTCTTAGTGTCTGCTTTTATGTTCAGCCTAAGATAAAACATTGGAATTTTATCATCATAAATTTTTATTTTCTAAAAGTGATTATAGTTTTGATGTTATGTTTTTAAGGGGGGATTCTTTTTAGACATACTTTCTAAACCATTTACAGATCAGTTTGTATTGTATCTAGGATTTATTTCAAAGTGATATATAACAGGGAGGCTGAAATAGGTGACATTAGGGAGGGACAAGATTGTCTCTAGTTTGGTAATGGCTGAAGTAATGTAATGGTTACACGGAGGTTTATTATACTGTTATTGCTACTTTTATATAGTTTCATATTTTCCATAGTAAAGATTTTTTATAAAATTAAGCTTACAATAAAGGTGTATCCAGAAAAAATGCCAAGAAGTTGCAATGTTTATTACTTGTAGGAAGTGTCACTGGGAGGAGGGAGAATATAGTGAAAGAGTCATTTTTTATTGTACATTTAAAAAAAATTTTTGAAGATTGTCTAAGAGAAAGTGTCACATTTTCAAAACAATAGGAAAATTATGTTCTAAGAAGGAAAACATAAAGGTTAGAAGAAAAAGTGAAAAGTGACTGATTATGTCAGTTACCTGCTTAAAATTCTTTAAAAATAGCTTATTGACCTGAGAATAAAGACCTAAAACTTCAACGTATCCTAGAAGTCCCTGCGGGATCTGGGCTCTTTCTACCTCTCAAGTCTTAACTCTTTGTAACTTGTTTCAGCATCCAATAAATGCAGTGTGTTTGTCTGCATTTTTAATGTTAAGCTAAATAAGTCAGATACACAGGTTTACTTTAAATTGTTTTCCATGTCTCTTTTCAACACCTTTGCCCAAACAATTCCCTCTTCCTTAGAGAAGCGGAGGAGCAGGCTCTAATCACAGACTACATTCTAATTTCTCTCTCTCTCTTTTTTTTTTTTTTTTTTGGTACTGGGGATCGAACTCAGGGCCTTGCACTTGCTAGGCAAGCACTCTAACCACTGAGCTAAATCTCCAGCCCCCTTTAATTTCTTATATATGAGCAGTATCCTATTCTACTGATTATTACAATTGTGATTTTATTATCTTATGTCATAATATCCATAGCAGGTACAATTTTACTTCACAAACACAGCTGTATAAAAATGTGTCTTTCTAATCTAACATATGTCCTTTGCCTTCGTTAGAAGTTCATCTGAGAAAGAACAGGTCCATCATGTGTGTAGTGGATACTCCAGCACACGA
>PVJO010002401.1:98369-144934 GCA_004026905.1 Hystrix cristata | reverse complement strand
TAGCTCTATAGTATAGTTTTATGTCGGGGATTGTGATGCCCCCTGCTTTTCCCCTGTTGCTTAGGATCGTTTTTGCTATTCTTGGTCTCTTCTGTTTCCAGATGAAATTCATGATTGTCCTTTCCATTTCTTTGAAGTATGTTGGTGGTATCTTGATTGGAATTGCATTAAATCTGTACAGTAGTTTAGGAAGTATAGCTATTTTCACGATGTTGGTTCTTCCTACCCAGGAACATGGGATGTCCTTCCATTTTTTGATATCCTTTTCAATTTGTTTTTTTAGGGTGCTGTAGTTTTTGATGTAAAGGTCTTTTACTTCTTTTGTTAGATAGATTCCTAAGTATTTCATTCTTTTGTGTGCAATTGTGAAAGGTATATCTTTTGTTATTTCTTTTTCGGTGGGTATTATTCTCATTTTAGAGACAAGAAAACTGCAGTTCAGAGGTCTCCAACTGTGAGAATAAAGTGAAGATCCCAGAAGTTACTTTCATTTCATTTTATGTTTATGAAAGATCTGTACTAATCCTCCTCCATATATGTACTTATGCTATAGTAGTTCTTTTTCTATCTGCTTATCTCTGACCAGAATTTTGGCTCCAGGATGTGACAAAATGAATACATGGGATCAAATCTTCTACTCTCTGGCAAATGGTAGCAATGGATCGTCCAAGTCTGTTCCTCTATTACTCATTTCTGTCTAACTTCTTCTCCCTCTCTTTTCCTCATCTAAAGTGACTTGGTGATTCACTGAGGCAGACACAGGTGGAACTTCTGTCTCTAATACCCTCTTATCCCCGAGTAACAAAATATAGTAAATGAAATGCCAGGTGTTCCTGTGTATGCAGGTCATATTTATCTCTCTATAATCATATTAGACTTGTTTTCACAGCCACAAAGTTCTACCTCAGTGCAAATCTTTTCATCTAAGCAGCACTTTTAAGAACTTGAGGAATTGCTGAAGGTAGGGAGAAATGTCAGAAGATCTAGATTCTAATTAACTTTTCCTCTAATTAACTCTGTCACCATTCCTTTGTGAATGCAACTGAGACTCTCAAAGTTAAAGGAGCGTGCTGAGGATGGCAGCGGCCCAAATCCAGGAAGCTCACAGAATGTTTCTCATTGTCGGGATCTTAAAGCAAAATCATTATAAGAATGTTCAGTGGCACCAGAGGGAAGGAGAAAAGTAATTTTTGTACATGTAAATCCAGAGTTGTAATTATATATGTCAACAAATAATATTTTTATAGCTCAGTAAATATGTTTTCTCATTATCTCCATGATTTCTGTACCTTTCTTTCCATGGCATTTAGTGGTTCACCACTGGATAGGTGATGGTGAAACTTTTCAGTGCTGCCAATAAATTCTTCCCATGTCTTTCCTCTCTTCCATTCTACTTTTTATCCAACAAGACTTTGTATTAGTCACTTTCCCATTGCTGAGACAAAATACCTAAAGTCCACTACTTAAGGGAGGAGAGGTTTATTTTGGCTCTATTTTAGCAGGTTCAGTTCATGGTTGGCTGGCTCTAAGGCAGAAATGACATGGCAGAAAAGCATGGCAAGGAAAGCTGCTTATGTCATGGTGGCCAGAAAGATAAAGGGAGGGAAGAAAGGAGGGAGGGAAGGTAGGGGGTGAGCTGAGGAACTACAGACATGAATGTGAAACTTTTGAGGGAAATTTAGAATTTAAATCTAAACCATAGTATTCCTCCCATGGCTGCACAAAAGCTCATGTCCATCTCATTATGCAAAATATACTTAGACCATGTCTAAGAATCACCAAAGTCTTAACAGTTCCAGCATTACTGAAAAATTCAAATCTAAAGTCTCCTTTGAGATTCAAGGCAAACTCTTCACTATGAGCCTCTGTAAAAGTAAAGAAGAAAGTTCAACATGTCCAACGTACAAGTACACAGAGTAAACATTCCTATTCCAGAAGGGAGGAATGGGAATAGACAGAAAGTGGATGCAAGCAAGACCAGACCCCACAGAGCAAGTGTTAAGCCCTGTAACTCTGTGTCTAGCGCCCAGGGCAGGTTGTGTTGAGGTGTGAGTGCAAAGAGCTTGGCTGGCACTGCCCCTGTGGCCTCACTTTGTAGCCCTCACTGTCTTTCTCTTGGATGTGCTCTGCTCACTGCCCTTGGCTTTTCCCAGCAGGTGTTCCACATTCTGGACATCTCTAACTGCACCTTTGGCTTTGCTCAACAGCTTCACACATGGCTCTCTTATGGGCCTCCTGGCAGGGACTGTTACCCTATCACACATCGTTGCTCAGACTCCTAGACATTCCCCTGAAATCTGGAGAGAACTCTCTGTGGCCCCATAACACTTGCATTCTGCATTTCCAAAAAAACAAGCATTATGTTGCTGATGTCGTGGTCAGCTGCCAGCTTGAACAGTAGCTGGACCCCCTTGGACCATGGCTGTAATGGCCTCTGAATGCCTGATGGCTGAACTCAGGGACAGAGTTTCCTAGGGGTCTTGGATGAACAGGCATCCCAGGGTCTCTCTTTTCAAATGAGAGATTCATACTTCTTTATCCTTTAGCCTGTGATCAGCGGAGTCTTGCTAATTTCTAAGATACCCTCATGGCATTTTTCTTCTTGTCCCTATACAAAGTACTTGGCTTATTTTTAATGCTCTTCTCTCCAGCAACTTTGCTCTCCTTTGCGCAAACTTTGTAGGTTCTTGATTTCTGGAAAAAGTGCAAACTTTTCAAAACATTGAGCTCTGACATTTTCTCCCAATTCTCACTATAGATATGGCTAAAGGCAGTCATCAGTACCCCATGGCACAGCCTGAACATTGGGATACCTTGAAATTTCTTCCACCAGGTTAATTAGTCTGCTGTGCTTAATCTTGAAATGACCCCTCATTTTCAGTATCGGTTTTCTGGATTAGCCATTTTCCCATTGCTGGGACAAAATAACCAACATGCCTAATTTAAATGAAGAGAAGTTTATTTTGTCCATGTTTGGCTAGCTCCAAGGCACACTTGAGGAAATGTCAAAGCAGAGGGGAGATACTCTCATCTGGCAGCCAGGAAGCAGAGAGAGGGGGAAGGAGCTGAGGAAAGGAATCTACCTTTCTAAATCACACCCCTCAGAGACCCACCACTTCCAACCAGTTCCCACCTCTGAAAGTGAGAACTTGGGAAAGCATTTTAGATCTAAACCACAACACACTTGAATTTCCATATCCCTGGAATATGTATTTCTGATATTATTCATGATGTTTGCATTACCTAGGAATGCTCTATCCTCTTTAGCTAAGGAATTCTCCCTATCCTTTGAGGCGTATTTCGAACATCACCTTCTTTAATACAGTACTTTATCAAAAATAGTTCTTTAATATATATGTGCTTAGTGATGAATTTTCTTATTTTTGCCATCATTATTGGTTATTACTTTTCCAAAATATAACTTCAATTAAATTTCAGTTTCTCCCAAATCATTCTAACTCTACCTACCAGTTTGTGGGCACTACCACTTAGATGTGATATTTGTAGTCGGGGGATAGCTACTCTGTGACCATTTCCATCTATTCTATGTGTTCCAGTGAAAGTCCACTTTGTGGCATTACAATACTTTTTCCTTTGAAATTTTCTATCTAGCACATTTTCTCACTTTCACTCTCAATTACCTTTCTTTCAGTCCTAGCATGTAGTAGAGTTGTTTTCACCATGGAGTTCTCTTTTCATTTCCAATGTTTTCCTCCTTCCATTCTTTCTGCAGAAATCACTTTCAGGTGTTGTTTTCCTGCCTCAAGTCACTTTGCTTCTTGATAGTCAGTCATGGATCTGACTTATGTGGTTGAAGTTACTTGGAAACACCATCTCTCCCCCTCTCAACCTGTAACCATGCCTGCCAAAGAGCTGGGAAGCTAATGGGCCTTCTACAGCTTTGCCTTTGAAAAGCTACTGTTGCCTTTCACGAATGCACAGGCCAAATGCTCCCAGTGGTCCGTCCTCTCCTGCAGAGATCATGCTAATACAGCCAAGATGAATGCTCATCCTCAGAGGAACCACATAAGAGCTCAGAGCCTGGGGCACAATGCGAGCTCAGCTGTGCCCCAGTCCCCCACCATGCAGCTGCTCCCCTTCGCAGCTTGACTCTCCGGTACAACCTGTCAAGACCTCCGACCACCCAGGTTCTCTATGATTTGATGTAATCATTTTTGGTTCTAAATTGTCTTTTTGTTTGTTATGCCTCTTTGAGCTGCTCATTGGTGTCTGATTTGCCTTTTTTTGCCTGATCACAGAGGCTTTGTGCTCGTCTTGCCTGACCCCTCATCTGGAAGGCCATAGTCTCTTCCTCAGATTGTTTGTCCGAGCTACAGCATCCCTCTGCTTGCTGTGGCTTCTGCTTCCGGAGAATATGGCTTGTTCTTGCCTTTACTACTCACTTGACCCTGAAGGTCCTACCTGATTCCCTGAGCCTCTGGCTTCTACTGCCAGCACAGAGCCTCAACCCAGGTCAACTTAATGGCTGCATATTGAATACTAATTGTGTATAAAGCATTGTATAACTTGCATCAATTATGTAAAAATGAGTATTATAAGTACTTTCTTTCAAGGAGCTTATAATTCAAGGGGGGATACTCAGGCCAATTTATTTGTGAAAGTCTTACCTTGTTAAGTTCCTGAGAATCAGAATGGGGAAAGGCCAGGGTGTGTGTGTGTGTGCATGTGTGTGTGCACAAAGTGGTGATGATCAGGACTGTTTGCTTGAAAGAGGTGCCACAGGGGATGATCTGAAGGTGGATAAAGTCATAACCAAGGTGATACACATTTGGAGGACAAGTAAAGTTAAATTTTACCAGATTTGAGGAAGGGTTTCTCAATAGGGTGCTGTGTCTGTGACCATCTTACCCCGAGGATCTAAAATGTCCCACTCAGTAAATACAGTTATTCAAACACAAAGCTGACACAACTTCCAAATGCTTCTGTAAAGAAAAAAAAACTGTTAAGATACCAAAAATGGTTAGCTAATAAGAGTGATCTGATATTTAAGGTATGGGTTCTTGTTATAGTCACATAGGAGAGGTCATGTTAGAACTGGCTTTTATAAGGAAGTACACAGACACACCCAGGAGAAGGCTTAGGAACCTAATTAAAGTTTGGACAAGCAAAGCATCTTTCTTCTTGGTGGGGAAGGCATCAATCTCCCGTACAAATCCTTGAAACAACAGTGTCATGTTAGGAACTCCAGAGGCCAGCTGATGCGATGAGTTCACAGTTTGGTAGGATTAGGTGGGAAGCTGCAAGGAATTTGAGGACAGAAAGAATCCAAGATACTTTGGGGACATAATTAGAATATTACAATTTTACTAATAGTTGTTAGGAAGTTATTGCAATAATATATATGAAGAATGATAACGAATTTACTAGTTTAACCAATTACCTGCTTTACAGACTAAGGCAACCTATTAGATGCGGGGCTCAGGGAGAATTGAGTTCACAGTGATACCCAGGTTTCCCACCTCCTGACCAGGTGTATAGTGGTACAATAAACAAACATGGGGGAACTAGAAAAGAACAAGGTTTCGGGGAAGGACAGGGGTTCCATCAGGAATATGTTGTGTCTGTACAGCCCGGGGGACACACATGATTGGGATGGGGCCACTGAAAACCAGAAGCTACTTAATAAATATGCTACCTGAAAACTATTTTTGAAGGTCTTTAAGACACATTTTTCTTAAATAAACCTATTACACACATTTACCTCTACCCCCTTTCTTTCTTTCTTTCTTTCTTTCTTTCTTTCTTTCTTTCTTTCTTTCTTTCTTTCTTTCTTAACAATGAACAATAAGTGGACCTCATCTTAAATTCAGGTCAGAGTTTTCCACAAACTGAATTTAGCATTTTGAATTAGGGGAAGTCTAAGCTTTTAAATAAAATATTAGTTAATGCATGTAGCAAGAATGAACTAAAAAAGGTGCAAACTTTTCTTACTGATTTCAGTTTTATTCCCCAGCATCTCACACTGAAGGATGGCCATGGGCAACAGGACCTGCACACTGGCTCCAGAAGTGCTAAAGTAAGTTTTCTCCTCCCTTACAGTCCCAGAGGACATGCAGAATCTGGCTAAGCTGTTCAGTATTTCATATTCTTCCCCTAAGTAAATTAAATCGCGAGCACATCTCATCCCCCAGGCTGGCACGAAAGCCTGCTATACCTTTTCGGCAAGTGATGTTTGAAACGAACCTTCTAGAAATGGTCAGAGCTGGCCCGGCAGCCCTGTGTTGGCAGCCTGCATAGAGGGCTGCAGACTGGCAGATCGCGTCCACGTGGGAGCCACGGAAGGTCAAGATGGACTCCTGTCCACGTTTTTCCCCCCTTGCTCAGTAATTCAGTGTAATTGTGTCCTGAAGCCACCAGAGACCTATGCTGTTGGATATTTGCATGGAGAGAGTGACAAACCCTCTCCCCTCCCCAGCTTTGAAAAGCCCGTGTGAGGGTAAAAGAATACAAATAGGAAAGTGTTGGGAAGATACAGTAGGGAAGCCTTCTGTGGCTCCATGCGCCTATACAAATGCCAGCTTAATTAGAAAATCAATCTTGCTGTCTGACTGATTGATTGTCGTCGTGGGCTGGAGGTGGGAAGAGAGCCGAGTCATGACGAGATAATTTTTTCCTATTACTGAAAGGAGGCCTAATGTACATCTCTAAGCAGTTCAGCGTGAAGAACTTGTTAAAAACACACCACCTTTTCCCTCTTGTTAATTGAATCTTTCGGGGAAGGGAGCAGAACAGCAGTTGGCGTTTTTACTTTTTTTTTTTTCTTTCCCTAAAGATACCCAAGTTCTAAAAAGTGATTCAGTAACTGTCTTCAGAGAAATGAGAATGTTTTATAAGGAGGAGGGTGGTCACCTGCTCGCCACACAATGCTGTTGAAGACTGAGGGTTTTCACTGCTAAAGAAAGAATTTGCAGTTCACACTTACACATGGGACTCTGAAGGTCAGCTATCTCCTTGCTTGGATGAGGTCAGCTCTGCCGACCAAAGCCACACGCGCAGGACTGTCTGCCCTCACACCTTTGCACCTCCCAGATAGCATCTGGCTTCTTTTAGGAAAGCTAGGACGGCAGCCGACTCCTCTGTCTTGTCCCTCCTTCACCACACCAGTTCTGTGGCACCCTCTGATCCGCTTTGAATGCCCTCTTTGGAAGCATCCTCAATGGGGCACAGGTCTTGAGTGAGCAGCACTCCCCTCGTTTGCTCTGCATCGTTCTCCCCTCGGTCCTGAGAAGGTAAAACACTTCTGTGTTGACTACAGCCTTCCACTGACTGTCCCTCTGCCGCTTTAACTCTTTCTCATCATGTCACAGATCTGTAGTATATTCTTGCAGTGGTATCTCTCCTCCACTAAGGATGATTTTGACTGATGTTTATTTCTGGAACAAAAAATGCCTTACAAAATGCCTGCTGCAGCTAAGGTTGGAAGGAATTTAGAAACCTTCCTGGCTTTAAGGAGACAAAAGAAATGTCCAGGGTTCCTGGAGGATCTTTCCCCATTGGTTAGAACCCCTTTTCTTAGATTCCTTCCTGCGACACCCCCGGCCCACACCATGGTCTCTGTTATTCTGTGCGTTTTCAGCTCCTCCCCAGCCCACACTGGCCCTACTCTTGAGCTAGAAAATTTTCTCCCTGCTTTCAGGGAATTTTTGCTACCTGATTATTTCACACACTCTTACATGTGGCAAGCTTATTAGTGAAATGGAACCTGCGTTCTTTAGGCAATGTTCACTGTAGACTTCGTTTTATGAGAAGCGTAGTGAGGCTGGCTTATTACAAACAAAGTAGATTATTAGATGCCATGGTCAAAGATGGTAAGAATTATTAAATTATGAAAGTAGTTTGGAGATTTCATTTTAGGCATTCACTTCAGCTTAATGAATTTATTATATGATGCTACAATTATTGAAATAAATTTGTGGAGATCCAGAGAAAATATCAGCATTCAAAGAATGCAGAGAAAAAAAGAAAGAAAAGAAAAATAATCCAGATAGAGGCCAGAACTTGTCTAAGATTATACATAAGGAAATCTCTTACTCACAAGAGAACATGTTGTTTGTTTGTGGGGTTGTTTTTGGTTTTGTTTTTGTTTTGGCGGGGTCTTGTTTTGTGGTTCAGACTGGCCTCAAACTCACTATGCAGCCCAAGCTGGCCTCAAAATCCCAGCGATTCTCCTGCCTCAGCCTCTTGAGTGCTGGGATTATAGGCGAGCGCCATCATGTCTGGCTCGGGAAACACATTTTTCTAAGAGGTTCAAATTTGAGGTACCCACATTTTTTTCACTCTGTGATTCTCCAGGTAAGGAACTAAAATGCAGTGAAATGCCAGTGTAAGAAAGAGAGTAAAGAAGAATGACTAACTCCAGAAATCTTGAGTAATATGTGGGTATATATGTGTATGTATAAAGAAAATGATCCAGGAGAACAACAAAGTTTTAGTGCAAATATTCTGTACACCGTGGATTTTTACCACGTTTTATGTGGAACATAGCTCACATATTATGGGGTAGGGTACAATAATTACTATGACTGTATTTTCTAAGCTAAAAACCATGCTGTCCAATGTGATTTATAAATATGGAGACCGAGACTCAGAGAACATAAGTCACTTCCTCAAGATCACACTGATAATTTATGGTAAATTCAGGAGATCATTTTATTCTGTCTGACTCAGAACTTATGCTCTTGCCTGAGTTCAGTAACCTCGTATAGATATGGACAGAGAAATATACTTGTGGGAGAAAAGAAACATGATATTTGAATTTGACCTTGTCTTAGAAAATATGTTGTCTATGGCTTTATGTATAAAGCTGTAGTCGATTGTTGAGCTATAAATAAGGAATAAGCTGAAAACTGATAATGGTTTGGGTTTCATTTGCTCACAGATCTGGTAAAGTTTATGACATATTTTTCAGATGTGTTTCTCATTTAAGTAATGAGATGTAAATTTCGAGATAAATTAGTTACAAATTTATGGCACATTAGTACTTTCAAATGCTCCAACATTTTGGAGCATGAAGGTTTCACACTTTACTGATGGGTCTTTAAGTACTAAGAATCTCATAGCAAGTCTTACTCTTAAAAATGCCCTTCCTGCTTTGGTTTTGAAAGAGACATTTGGAGCCCGCACACTTGTGAACACTCGTAAAGTAAAATGATGACTTGTTAGGAGTGGGGTTTGGGAAAAACATAGTCTATTGGAGATCAAAACTGAATTGCTTTAGGAACCCCTAGCAATCCTCTTCAGAGTCTGTTTCCTGAGAAAGAGAATCTGATGCCAATCCTGTTTAGAAAATACTTGCTGACATTTTTGAAACGCACATCTTTTTGGTTAACCTGGAATTTTCTTCATTGGTGATTTTCTGGCTATTTGTAAGTTATTCCAGATAACAATAGCAATCAAAAATCAGGCAACACCCCATTTAGAATTCTATGAAAATATGGATGTATCATGTTAAATCAAGCAGACTATTCGTGGAGAATGAAATGAAGGCTAAACAATCCCACAGTGTCTTTAATCTCATTGTCAACTCAGTCCCCATTTCCCTTACCAATTCCATTGACAGGTCTTTGTCGTGTGACACAGAAAATCACAAGGAAGTCTGATGAAAGTGTCATGTGCTAAGTAACTGCTGTAGATGACCAGACACTTTGGCGTCTATTTTCTCAGTGACTCTTTCCCATTAGCAGTGAGTGTGGCAGGAGAGACATCACTGTCGCCATTTCACAGGGAAGTAAACTGAAGCACAGAGATGTTAAAGACAAATTCGGTATCACACGGAAATTGTCAGCAGGATTTGACTCTAGGATAGCTTGATTCCACAGCCCGGCTGCTTTCGCTCGTCATGACAACAATCTACATCTCAGGAGTATTTTAGTGACTGTTCTGTGCTTATTTCTTTTAGAAAAGTGGCTCTGCATGAATTGTGACGAGAGAGAGTAGGCAAGGTAAGATAGAATCCCTTATAGGCTTAACTAGATATTTCATAAATAGCCACAATTGACAGATTTCACTGCGGACAGATGGCAGTTTGGGCTGAGATCAGCTCGATTCCTCGAAGGTAATTCTGTGCGCCGGGGGCCGGTCTCTCCTACACACATTTGGGCTGGCTCAGCGTGGAGTGGGATGGGAGGGCTCATCTGGCTTAATGTGAATCTTAATTTCTCACAGTTGCATAACTGAAATGAAAGGAAAAGTAATATACTCTATATATTCTTCTTCTAAAAATATTGCCACAAAGGGACTTGGAATGTAGGCTGATGTGAAATATACTTGGAATCCCTATCTTCTTTCAGGAATTATGGATACTTGTGGCCAGCACAGACCCAACTTATTTTGAGATCAGATTATACAGAATTACATTTTAGCCTTGAATTAAACTCATTTTTCCCTTCTAAGCCATCCCAAATCTATTTGACCAAGCACCTTTTCATTCTATATTCTTGTTCATTTAGAGGAAATACAGTCCATATGTTTCACTTTTATTTACACTTAGCTCATCAAAATGTTATTTGGCAATAGATATTTGATGTCCCCTAGAAGATTCTTGAGGTGCTTTTGATAAGATTTAATTCTTATACCTGGAAAACACTGTTATGTCTGGAGAGAATTATAACTCCCAAAGGGCCCTAGGTCAGTCCAAAACTCCACTGAAAATGGTTACGGAAGGTTGAGTTTGGAAGTGTAGTTTTACATAATTTGCAGCTCTCCAAAATTGCCAGTAGATTGCTGGTTGGGGGTTGTTGGACTTGCAAGGAGGCTTGGTTTAACTTCTACTCTATAGCCACAAATATACAAATTGATGGATAAAGTATTCTGGTTGCCAAAATGTGTAATAACTTTTAAACACTCTAAGGGTCTGAATACATGGCGGAACCTTCAGGATTTGACTGCATAAAAATTAAAAGCAAAGGACAAACTAATAATAACATTGAAAACAGATATGTCAGGGGCTATCCTGAATATTTGAAAAAGGTATTAATATATGAAAATACATATTTATAGCAATAAGGTGAA
The DNA here is from genome assembly GCA_004026905.1 of Hystrix cristata. Classification (NCBI taxonomy): domain Eukaryota; kingdom Metazoa; phylum Chordata; class Mammalia; order Rodentia; family Hystricidae; genus Hystrix; species Hystrix cristata. The sequence continues at coordinate 133,903 of PVJO010002401.1, read as the reverse complement.
TATCTTGCTAGAAAAATAGACACAAGACACATAGTGCAGACACATACCCATATGTATACACACAGAGTAGACTAACGTACAAAATATTCAGTTTTATTAACAGTCAAGTGAATACAAATGAAGATAATATAGGTAATGAGATGTATGTAATTTTAAACTAGAAAATTGGCAAAACAGTGTTAAAGTATGAAGTGTTACTGTGAGTGTTTTGATAATCTGCTGGTTGAAGTGTAAATGGTACCCTTTCCTAAAGTTCATTTCACATTGTGAAATATCATTCTTAAAAGGAGTCTATGCCCTCTGATGCCTTAATTTTACCTTTAGCAATGCATCCAAAATTGTGGACAAAGATTTCCTTGCAGAGGTGTTTATTACATTGCTATTTTTAACAGTGAAAATGAAAAAGCCAACATTTCTAATAATAGAGTTAGATAAATTAGGGTACATGCTGTAGACTTATCCATTAATGTCATATTATTGAGTTTGATGTCATGGGAAAATGCTACTGATATAAATGAAAAAGGAAGAAAATAAAATTCTACTGTTTGGAAAATAAAAATAAAAAAAAAACTCCACTATTTGGTCTCAATTTTGTAAAAACTAAACCGTACATACAAATGCATGAAAAGGAATTTCAAAGATAAATCAGTAGTTAATGTTTGGTAGTTAAACTCTATACCATTTTAATTTTCTTCTGTTTCATTTTCTGCACTTAAAAATGATAACCGTGTAATAAGTTTATAATCAAAACACAATAACTAGTGCTTAATGTGATAAAATTATTTGAATACTCAGTGGATGAAAGTAATAGATTCATTAAAAACTGAAATGGTGATTTCGGGCTTTGCAATGACAATCAAATAACACTTATTTCTCATCCTATATTCTCCTGACTGTAGCCCCACCATCTTTGCAAAATAGTCTCTGCATAGAATTTACTCTGCTGTTTTTTAAATAAAAGTGATAATCCAGTCGGAAAAGAATCCATTCTATTTTGTTAGTTTAGAAACTGTCCTTAAGTATTAACAGAAGAATTTTCTGATTTCTGAGTATAATCTGGTTGAGAAATTCTTTAAGATATCTTGCTCTTTAGTTTGAAGGGAAAATAGTTTTTTGAATAAGCCAGTTATCGTCAATAAAACATCTTTTCAGAAGGCATGTTCCCCATGAGGTTAGACTCGATTGGTTGGATTTATCTACCTCATTAGGTAGAAGGGGTTGGGATGCACAGCATAAGAAGATGTGGTTGAGGAATTGGAAACATATTACAAACATGATCTAGCCTGGAGTGACGGGACGTGTGGGTTGAATGATGACCTAGGTTGGCATTTTAGTTCTGCCAGGTAGGAGATGTGTGAGCTTGTGTAATCATGGTGTGACTTTTGGTTTTTCTACCTTAAAACTTTTTTATGAGGAAAATCTGTAACAATACATGTGAGTCGTTATTATCGTACAATCTATAGATCATGGCCCTAGGAACTGGACACCTGCCTTTTCTGGAACTAGTGGACTAAACCTGAAATTTTATGATTGACACTGTTTAGCAGTTACTGAAATGTCCCCTCTAAGCCTTCACATTTGTGCCCCAAAATTTTAGTTTAAGCTTAAGAAACTTGAATGCTGTATAGTACTTTTGCTTGCTGGTAGCTGTAACCTTTAATCTGAGAATCTTAATCCTAAAGGATAAATACATCTTAAATAGTTCTATTATCCATATACTTATAGTAAACTATAAAAGTAATGAAGCCTATTTTCATGAGCCACATACCTGTTTATTTTATAGCTCCATCACATCTGTGTATATGTTAATTTGAAAACAAATCAACCAAAGACCATAAAATATTGATGAATAAGGCTGTATAAGCTTTTTATAATACGTTAACAGTTTTGAGAAGTTAGAAGAGAGAATGACCCTGAATCCGGATGTGGAATGGAAGGACCACGTGCTCGGACCTGGGAGTCCAGGTGGGTGGGCTGGAGGAGGGGACCCTCTTATGAAGATGGTGTCTCCACGTGCCGGGAGCGATCACACTTGTCGCAGCATCCACGTGGTGGGGTTTTCAGGTCCAGGCAGTATACTTTAGACAGCGTGGGCATAAAGAATCTGAGAATAAAACAGTTTAAGTTTGTGAAGTCACAGAGACATTTAAAAAAGTGACAAAATTTTTTCCTTCTTAGCAGACTGGAGGAAATGAAGGTCAGGCACTCTCATGGTGGCTATGGCAGGCCGGGTGTAGAAGGAAAACAAGGACCTTTTGGGCATTGTAAAAATAAGTTAAATTTAGGCTTCATAAGGAATACCTTTTTGGTTTTTTGTTTTGTTTTGTTTTTAATGGTACATTTTAGATTTTAGATGTACATATTGATAACATTCATCATAGGGAATTTGTACCTGTACATGATATATCTTGTTGCTTCTTTTTTTCCCATTCCCCTCCCCTCACCCCCTGCTCCCTCCCTATTTACCTTTTTGGTTTTTGTTCTTATTGGGTCATTTTCTTTTTGTTAAATGAAAGTTACAATAAATAAGTTGTGTTGCTTTTTGAATAAATACTAATTTTTATGTAAAAAGCCTCAAGTAGGTAAGTGTTTATTTTATTATATTCTAAAACGTAAACTGACCACTCACTAGGCAAAGGGCATTATTCTAAGTCTATTAGAAATTTCATGAGCTTCCTAAATAAGCCAGTCCAGAGACCATTTCGTGGGACTGAGGAAGAGGAGCTTCCATGGAGGAAGGTGAGGTGGGGAGCTGTGGGCAGGGCCGACCTGGCAGAGAAGTCCCAGCCCGAGCAGGCTGGCGGGGCCGCAGGCATGCTCTGTGTAGGGGCGGGACTCTGTGCGGTGGCACCGGGCCGGATCCACACGGGAGGCTGACTCAGTAAGTACCGTGAACACGTTGAGGCTAATTGGAGCCACAGTCCACGTTATTTAAGAAGGGAGTTATAAATTTGGAAAAGGAGATCAATGGAATGAACCCGAGTGATATAAGCTCAGAATTGGAGGTATTGGCAGAACTTACTGCTTTAAAGTAGATAGATACGTACCTAGAAAAATAAATATGGATGTGAATATGTCTCCTTATGTGTGTGTATATCACATAAGTATAGTTTGTCTTTCATATCTGTAATTCTTTCTGCATCTGTAGATTCAACCAAATGAAGATAGAAAATATTCAAAAAATCGTATCAGTACTGAATATGTATAGATTTCTCCCTTGTTACTATTTCCTAAAAAATTACAGTATAACAGTTCTCAAAGTAGCATTTACATTGTGTTAGCTATTATGATTAATCTAGAGTCAATTTAAAATGTAAAATAGGATGTGCATAGTTTATATGGAAGTGTAATGCCATAGTACACAAGGGACTTGAGCATTCATAGACTTTGGTATTCACAGAGGTCTTAGTACTAATTGCCCAAGGATACAATAGATGACTGTATTTTCTAACTTGGGGCAACAAAAATGCCATGCAGTAGTAACACTACAATTACAACAACCACACATGAAGGTAAATCTTAATTTCAAAATATTATTCCATATTAAAAGCAATCATGGTTTTTTGCATAAATGGCTAATGTCTGCGCTAGATCAGGAAAAGTACAAGAGAAGCCTAGAAAAATGGCAGGCAGGGACAAAAGAACATACTCAAAGAGTACGTGACCACAATAAAAAACGACAGAAGCCTCTTTGAAGGGACTCACACAAATCTAAGATAATCTAAACTGAAAAATGCATGATGTTAATAAAGGATTATAATTCTTTGAATAAAATAGGATTCATGAGTCCATAAATAAATCAATGGATAAATAATGAGAAGACGCTAATAAATATGGAAGGAATAACTGCATTAGAAAAACATCAGTTGGCAGTCATTACGGTAATAAGCCAAGAAATATCTATGAATAAAAACTAAGTGGGTGAAATTTTGAGAGTATATATTTACATAGTCTGAAAGCAGTACTTCCTGTAAAATATTTATGATTCGTGTGTTAAAGAAGAAAAAAAGAATAACTTTTAGAGAACCCTGACAGATAACATCTTAATCCAATTATTGAAGTTAACTTCACAGAAAAGGGATAGAACCCAGTGGTGACTGCTTGATAGGGAAGACATAGAAGAATTCCCGCCAAGGATGTATAATTTGAATCCAATCGTAACGAAACATCAGACGAACTCAAGCTGAGGGCCATTCTACCCATCAACTGCCTTCATTTTCAAAAGCTCAAGGTGAGGGATGTCAAGGAAAGACTGGAGGAGGATTTTAGATTAAAGACTGCCAACGGTTTCAATTTGCACCAGATCCTTTCGCTCTTCAGGATATAACTGAGACAACTGGTACAAACTGAAAGGGGACGGAGAGCAGGTGGTAGTGATGTATCAGTGTTCATTTCCTTGCTTTGATGCTTTCACTGTAGTTACGTAGAAGAATGTTCTCTCCTCTGGAGGAAATTTGTACTCTTTTTTTGCATTGGGCAGCATGTAGTTAACTTACACTAAATGGGTCAAGAAAAAATATTTTTGTGCTATGCTTGCAATTTTTTTTGGTGATTTTGAAGTTATTTCAAAATTAAAATTGTCTTTAGTGTGAAAAGAATGGGTAAGAATTGGCCTGTGCCTTCAGGAAGGCCGCTATGTAGTAGAAAGGCCAACCAAGACACGAAGGTGAAGTCGGAGAAGCAGAGAGAGAGGTGGACTGGAGTGGTGGTTACAGGCGTGGGCCCTGGAGCCAAAGGATCCACGCACCAGCTATGGATCTGCCATTTTACCAGCAGGGCAACCTTGGCAGAATGCCATATGCCTTCTGGGCCTCAGTTTCCCCCTCTACACAAATGGGATGATAATTATGGTATAAACGCAGAGGGTAGTTGTGAGAAATACAGAGCACTTGGCCAAGTGCCTAATAAATGATAGCGATTATTGTTACTGGTTATTATAAGCGCATGGTAATTTATAGTCAGGCAGTTGTATCTAAACCCTCGCTCCATCACTTACTATGTGACCCTGAGCAAGTTTCTCATTTTTCTGAGGCTCAGATTCTTCACTGAAGCTGGAGATACTCCTCTTCTCAGTAATAGCCATGAACATGATGGGTGGGAGAATTAAATGAGATGTTACAAAATGCTCAGCTTCATGTAAGCACCTACGTGTTAGTTACTGCTGCATCAATGCAAGATAAATCATGAAAATGTTCCAAGAGAAATAAAAGGCATGTGGCAATTCTGGAGAGAAGGAAAATACCTTTACTTGGAAGGCCAGCGACTGCACCAGGTTGAGCAATTTTGAAGAACAGCTGGAGGCTCTTGCTACAATTAGAGGCGCTATGACTGGAAGTGGGTCAGTGCGGTAGGAAAGGGGAGGAAGGAATGTGGCTGTCAAGGGAGAAAGGGGAACTAATATGTGCCTCTCGTCACGTCACTAATAGACAAAAAAGAGGCACCGAGGGAAGAGCTGGTTTTGGGGAAGGACACTGGGTTAAAGTGCTGGGGAGGTATCGACTGGGCAGTGAATCTTCGTGCTGGAGAGACGGAGACTGCGACGAGCATATAGATTGAGGCGACAGTGGAATTCTGTGAGCAACTGAGATTGTCCAAGAAGAGTGCACCACGAAGACAAGGACGAAGTCCTCGGGGATGGGACCTGGGGAGACACTATCATTTAGGAAATAAAAGGAGAAAAGAGGGGCTGGGGACTTAGCTCAGTGGTTAGAGTGCTTGCCTAGCAAGCACAAGGCCCTGAGTTCAATCCCAGCACAAAAAAAAAAAAAAGAGAGAGAAAAGAGAGAGCGGGCAAAATAGGCAATGGGTGACGGAAATAGGGTGAGTGAGCCAGGAATGGGTGAGGTCAGAGACAATGGAGGGAGCAGCTTATTTCAGAGAAACAAGGCAGGGCACTTGACAGGAGCAAAGACAGGGGAAGATACTTTATTATTAGGTGAATGAGCGAATGAGCTTTTCTGAGTTGCAAGAAGGCAGAGGCAAGGCTCAATAACAAAGGCTAGGTATCAGGGGAGGCAGTATCTGGGTAAAGAGGACAAGATTTGGGGATTCTTCTTGGGGACACTTTAACAGCAAAGGTGAACTTGTCATGAAGCAAAGGATGCTCCACCCAGGACCCCAACTTGCCCTGACTTGCCGGACCCGGGGGCACACCTTAGTCTGCCTTCCCCTGGGTGTGTCATCTGTAAAACATCCGAATGTGATGTTTGACTGTGGTCAGAGAAGGGCGCTCTATTTGCTCCTGCTTTCCTGAGTAGGAAGTAGAATTCTGCTTGGTTCTGAAGCACCAGCTCGGGAAACTGAGATTAGAACTTCAGAGGCCAACTGTCTACTTCTGAGATGGTTAACAAATAGGTAAGTTTCTGCTAACTGGGCCAGGAATTCTTCCTTCACCCTCCGGCCAACTTGCCTGGCATACATACCGCATGTGGATGTGTCTTTTGGCACCTGGCACTTGGATGAATGTGGGTAGAGAAGAAGAAAGAGTGTGAAATGTGCAGAACCAGAACTGAGCACATGACATGTCCTTTGGTCAAGAAATGTGTAAAATTACAAGTTGAGGATCCGGTTCTCAGCAAGGCCGAGTCAGAATGCAAATTCTCTCCTATCGGATAGGATGACCTGGAACTCATAACACACTCGAAGGAGGAGACGTCAGTGACAAACTGGTTAATGGGTATTGTCACTTCAGAGAAGACTGAAGATTAGTCCTGGTGCAAGAAAACTTGAAGTGCTCTGAAATCATTCAGCTCAGAAATGAGAGAAACTGCATAGATTTTTGCAAAATTTTGAAAAATCCTACAAACATACTTACAGAAAGCTACAACTTTATACCCTTATGTGTAACTATTTATAGTTTTCTAAACTATAAATATGCAAATTCAAAAATTAATTAGACCAGAAGACAGATTGGATTCTTTCTGAGTAAGGAAGTAAACTAAGAGAATGTAGCTAAAAATGTAGAGAAAAATGTGATAGGCCAGAAACTGAACAAATAGAATATTAGACTATTTTATAAAGTTTCTGATATTCTGTGGCAATTGTCTAACTTTTTGACAAATGATTATTTATTGCATTTTTTGTATTCTAAGTAAATGCTGAGCTGGGGATTTAGCTGAGTGGTTAAAGTGCTCGCCTTGCAAGCTCAAGGGCCCGAGTTCGATCCCCAGCACACACACAAAAAAAAAACAAACAAAACAAACAAAAAAAAACCCTAAGTAAATGCTTATTTTTGCTTTTGCACCTATTTCTTTTTACTTACAAATTTGAATTCTTTACCTCAACCCCACCCCCTAAAAAAAAACCCAACACTATCAACTTCAGTACTTGAAAATCTGGACCAGACCTTGTATCATAGATGTAGCAGTGCTTCTTATCAGCAAGAGCTAGATTTCAGGTTTGGGCAAGGCAGGGTATTAAAAGTTTCATGATTAGTAATTTTTAGGATGCGGATAACCCGAGCATCTTACATGCGGAAGAAAAATGCTAGCTGTAAGAAAAGCCTGTGTAACAGGGATACGTTGGCAGGCAGGCCTGCCGAAAGGGGCAGGAATGGGTCAAGAGAGGGGGAGAGAATGGTGTTCAAAGACAGCAGGAAGGAGGGCAGAGAGGGAGTTGTTTGAGTCGGTGTTCGGGGCAGAGGGAGCTCTGTCTCTTTGGCCTTCAAGTTCTAGTTTACAGAAGAGGCCAGTTATCAATTCCAGTCTCAGGGCAGATGGTGAGAGGTTTCTAGAGCTCCAGCAGGTCACTAATAACTGTGTTGCAAAGTGAAACTGTTAACAGAATAACGGATGTGTTCTCATTTCCCCAAAGTTTTCCTATTGGTCCTAAAATACCATGCTTGGGGTTTTTTTGAGACAGGGTCTTGCTATGTAGCCCAGGCTGGCCTTGAGCTCAGGATAATCCTTCTGCCTCTGCCTCCTGAGTGCTGGGATTACAGGCCTGCACCACCATGCCCAACTCTGATAGTCAGCTCAGAGACCCACCACAGACTCCCACTAACTAAGATGCAGGCAGAGTTGGAAGATGGGTCTCTTCCAGTGTCACGGTGATCAGTAAATCAAACGGACATGGTGATAGAGAGCTTGTGAGGAGAATGTCAAGTGGGGAACTTGAGTTGTTGCCCAAAGAAAAGAAAGAAAGATTTGTTTATATATGGCCTTCATGTACCTAGGATTTCAGGTAGCATACAAGAATGTATGCAATAAAATAGTAAGATGTGGTCTATAAATTTTTAAAAAATCATAGGTAGAAAAAACAAAATTAGGGCTGGGGATTTAGCTCAGTGGTTAGAGTGCTCACCTGGCAAGCACAAGGCCCTGAGTTCAATCCCCGGTATCAAAAAAAGAAAAAAAAAATTATAGAAGAAAAGACTTCAGATGTGACTTGTTAGTTTTCTTTGAATAACTGAAGAGTTATCTTGTGGAAAGCATTTAGGGTTACTTGGTATGTGGGTTGAAGAACATGGATTGGGGTTGGGAGTTTTAGGTTTTTGAGGTGCTGTCACAAAATACCGTAAACCAGAGAGCTTAAAAACAAGATGAATGTTCTTCTCACATTCTGGAGGCTGGGAATTCCAGGGTCACAGCACTGGAAGATTCACTGCTCTTTCATAGAGGTGCCTTCTAGATGTGTTCTCACATTGCGGAAGGGACAAGGCAGCTTGAAGGGATCTCTTTTATAAGAGTATTGACTCCATTCTTAGGGGGTCCACTCTCTTGATCTGGTCACCTCTTGAAGGTCTCATTTTCTGAAATTATTACTTTCACAGGTAAGATTTCAAAGCATGATTTTTTTAGGGACATAAATATTCAGACCATAGCAGTAGAAGTAACGGTAAGACATATCTCCGTACAGCATAAGGCAAGACTTTTGGACAAGTGGGGCTGTCCCGCAGTGGAATGCAGTACCTTCTTCTCCTCACAGCAGGCATTTGTACCCAGCGAGGCGGCCCCCCTTCTGGCTTGCCATGAGAGCCAGCTGCGGCAATGGGTCAAGACAGGCCTCTGATGTGCCCTGAGGGTCATCATTCCAATGATTATGTGACAGGGATTGTTCTAAATGTTGCTCTATGAATAATGAGCATTCTAAAATACCCCATTCCATAACAGAAAGCTTGTCAGAAGTCATTCTGAGTATCCCTGTGATCTACAATGCTGTCAGCCCACCCTGGAAATACCATTGCAAATTGGAAACCCTAAATTTCGGAAGCAGAAATGAGTAATTCGTGAATGAGAGGAGAGACAGAGTGAGAGGTGGCTCATTGTGACCCTGCTTTCTGGGCCATCATTCCACACCCTAAAGAGCTAATGGAACCATGCTCTCAACATTCAACAACGGGGGCTGGGGATCTAGCTCAGTGGTTAGAGAACTTGCCTAGCAAGTGCAAGGCCCTGAGTGCGCTCCCTGACACCAACAAAACAAAACAAAAAAACCCCTAAAAACATGGCCATTGTTCCCTGTCACATGGCAGGCCCAATGCCAGGCCCAGCGGTAGCATTAGTAAGAAAGCAGGCATGGTCCTGGTCCCTGATTTCAGAGGCCTTGTTGCTTAGAGGGGAAAATGAAATGGATAAAAATACTCACACATATATGTATACTTCCAAATTCTGGCATGCATTTTGAGGGGGGAGAAGAGCATTCCCAGCCCACATGTGTGGCATGATGCAGCATGAACCAACAGCATGTTTACTGACGTCAGTTCAGTATAGGAAGGGGGCATGGGAAGGGGCTGACATGGATGGAGAGCATTTAGGCTGAGGGGACAATGTACACTGTGAAGAAGCACGGAGCCTTTAAGGATTGGTGGGAATGGCTGAACGAAGTCAAGGCAGGGGGGTCAAAAGAAACATGAACATTTCAGGAGAGAGGGTCTGGACTGTGCCCACAGACTAGCCGAAGGACTTAGGAGAAGGCTTTACAGCTTTCTACCAGGGGAGCAATATGATCATATTTTCCATTTGCTGCTTTTTTCTTTTTCCTTTACAAAAAAGCAAGATCACTTTAGTTTCACAGTAGAGCCTAGATTGGGGGTTGGAGCAAAAATAGATGTAAGGGATCGTTCAGTGTAGTGGTCAAGGTGACAGATAATGGTGACTGCGGCGGAGCGAGGGAACGGCTTCCCAAAGCGAGCACACGACCGTGTTGAACAGGACCTGCGGCAGTGAGGTTGAGGGAGCAGAAGTGGGTTCAGATGGCTCCCAGCACCTGGACAGATGAGCGTTCCATTCACTATCAGGATACACGAAGGCAAGGCTAGTTTGAGACCTCACCCAAAGAAAAATAGAACCGTTGCCTTAGTTAGAAAAACCCAATTCAGCTCATTCAGATTGAGTCCAGTTCAATTAAATTTGTATCATGGAACATCTGCCAAACAAATGCATGACCCAGACAAATATAAAGCACTCCGGGGGTCACACATCATCTTTTGTACTGGGTGAGTGTTCAGATACCCACACACGTGTGAGAAGTGCCCACAGAGAGAGGTGAAATGACACTGACTACGTGGTGAGCTGCCTCCCCCAAAGGGCTTGACCGACCTGCAGAATGGTTGGACTGATGTTATCTTGCAGAGAGGTAAGACCCATAGGCAGCCCTCGAGGTTTCTGAGTGGTGGGTGATGTGAATATGGGAGAGCCTGAAGATTTCCCTGCCCAGATCGAACCCCGGACTGGAGTATGTTCACTTCCTCTCAGCCCTGGTTCCCTCCCAGACTCTTAGGCACCTTCTACAGGATTGTGCTCATGTCTTCTTCTCCATGGATAATAACTACTCTCTAATTATCACACCTGTATTTTACAAGAGCTAATTAGAAAGTGTCTGATTGTCTGGGACTTTTCTGACAAAACTAGTACACAGATCTCGTCTGTGTGTCTGGGGATGATGGTTCCAGCCAAATCACTGTCCCTGGTGGTAGCTGGAGAGCAGGAATTCTAGGCTGATCTCTCCATCTCCAGCCACGTAACTGGTCCTCGGCTGCTTCTGCAGGACCCCGTTGTGTCTCACCTCTCAAAGTACTGCCATCATGCTGCTCCCACCGCACTCAGAATCTGAGTGTAAACATCACTGTCGAGATGCAAATACTTCTGAGAGAAATCATGTGCTTTGATCTCATTCTGGCTTTTAATAATAGTAATTAACTCGCGCACACACTGTCCCACTTGCAAAATATGTTTCTCTGTGAGTTTTGTTTAATCTGATTTTGTGGTGTAAGTATCATCATGGTCATGTCCAGGGAGGCTAAGCTACTTAAGCAGTCAGTCTACTATGCAGGGACTAAGCAGGGACACTACATTTCACGGTCACTCCATTCTACCCACTGTTCTCTTCCTGTGTAAGCGGACAGATCTGTGTTGGGAGGGGGAGCTTAACGATGCGAGCAGAAAGGATTTTCCTATTACTCCTTGAAGACACAAAACATAAGCAGCTGTCAGTTTCTCCCCACTTAATGTTAGTCCGGCTGTCAGCACAATGGTTGAGAGTAAAGGATGTAGAGAGCAATAGGCCTGTATTTGAATACTGCTCTTCACCCGGACTTTGAGCAAGTATTTGCAAATTAGGGCAGCATTAGCACCTGTGTCACAGAGTGATGAGGAATAAATGAGTCCATGCATAGAGGCCATAGTTCTGAAACATAGTAAATACTTTTAAAATATCAGTTTGGTGGCAATGTCATTATTTTTCTATTTCTGGGCTTGGCTCCCTTGTTGACTTTAATGGACAGGGTAGGCAAAAACCTGTAAAGGGCTTCCTGCCCCGGGTTAATTGGAAATGGCTGGACAGAATATTGCGTTCAGAAGGGCTCTGAGTGTTAGTGGGCTCAGGTGAAATTAATTAGCATTCCTGTCATGCACTGCATAATTCTGCCCCTTTCTCTAGAGCCCTTTGCGGGGCCTGCCGTAGTCCATGCCTTGGCCTCTCCATTTCATGGTCTGCCTCAGGCATTTGAACAGATCCTTTTGTCAAAAGCAGCCCAGCTATGTTAGACTAAATGCAGTACCCAGCTCACAGGGGCACTGCCCGCTTGGGTGAGAGCAAAGAATTTAATGAATAGGAGCTATGTGTAGATAGGTTCTAACGAGAATGGTCAGCAGGCCAGAGATTCAAAAATAACTGCAATGCAGCCACTCTGGGTGAGCCGACACATGATGTATGTTTCCATCTGAATAAAAGACATTAATTTTGAAGACCTTGGAACAGCTGTAACTTGAGAGTCCAACAAATGTGTGGAAACTGTCAGTTTTCCCCTAATGGCAATACATACACAAGCAAGAATGCCAGGAAGAATGTGAGACAGATTCTGAGAAGTAGGGTCTGGATTAACCTTCCAAGCCTGAATTCTTTAGCACTGATCTAACATTCAAGTGTTTAGGGGACAGTATTTTTATGAAGTCTACTGATTAAACATTTGCTGATCTCTCTCCTGGAAGAATTACAGGAATACAATAATTGTTATGAATGGTTTCTTAGAGCCAGGCTTATCAGAGATTCCATTCTGTGATCCACAGAGAATTCGAATGGTGTGCTGTGTTTTTCTTTTGCTTCTACCAAATTTATCAATGTCTTGAGTCATTATTTGCCTGATCACAACAACATGCACTCATGAATATGTATCAGCTAAAATCCTGCAATTTTATGTGTTAATTTGCTCATGTCTTTAGGTGTTTATAGTAAGTAAATAAGACCTTGATAAATTTAGAGGAAATAAAAAAAGCTTTGATATTATGAGTGCTTATGGGGTTGAAATGCAGGCTCTGAGATAAATTATGTTTCATGCAGCTATTAATTCATTGATTGGTTTATTAGATATTTTCCCATTTAGTTACATTTCTTCTTAGAAAATAAATAATTTTTTTTGCCTGCCTTCTTTGGCCTTCCGATGTTCATGTTAGCTTATGAATGCAACCACTTTTTTTCTTGGAAACTGTAAATATAGACATGCTGCTCTATTGTTGATCAAGGATGTCAGGTAATTTATTTACAGTGATGAGGGCAGCCACAGGGAGGAGCAAGATCCTGTCATAGTCCCATTAGGTATGGAAGACCCAGGAAGGGAAGAGTTCCAGTAATATCACACGTCACCACTGGAGAGGGGACCAGAGACCAAAGGCTCCTGGCTGCCTGAGATGGAAAAGCTAGGATTTGTTACAGTCCTGGGAGGCAGAGCTTGGGAAGGCAGGGATTTGAAGTAGCATCTAGAAAAGATGCGTCATCCTGGGGACTGGGATGTGCCAGAGTGGAAATGGCACCGCAGTCCAAAGGAGTGCCAGATGTAGCAATTAAAACTACAGGATGTCCAGTTACATTCAAATTTGTGATGAACAAAGAGTAATTTTAGTATCATATGTTCCATGAAATATCTGGGCATACTTACACATTAAAAAGTGTTTATAGTTTATCTGAAATTCTGCTTTAACTGGGCACCTTGTGTTTCATCTGACCAGACTGGGTGGGTGGGAGTGCGGGTGTGTGGTGAGGGTCAGCAGGCTGGGGAGGGTGAGGGAAATGAAATAGGATGGTAAGAGAGGAAGATAGAGGCCGGAGAGAGGGAGGAAAGGAGGGGTGAGGGAGGAGAAAAGGGGAGAGGAGAGAGAGAGAGCTCTTGAGTGATGCTTTTGGCTTTGACACCCTACTTTTTTGGAGGGTGAGGTTTGTTTTTCAAGAACCAGTTGCTCTGTGTCAGAGACAGAATTTTTGATGGGTTGTCATATGAAATTATCAGTGCTAAATGTGCCCAAAGTAACACCATCTCACTGAGAATGAAAGCTTTAATCTTCAGGAATTATTGTTTAGATAACACTGGAATTGTGAATGCTGGAAACATTTGGATGATTTGTATCCTTTGCACAAAAACGCACATGACTGACTGCATTTTTCCGTCTTTATTCCGCCACTTTGAAATAGGTTAGACAGCCAGGCAGGTTCATCTCCAAGAGAGAATGTATCATCATCATGGGGTGGGAAATTTTCAAAGCTATTTCTTGATTTTCCTCCAGTTCATTTGATATGTCCTTATTTGTCCAAATCATTTTAGGGATCTTTGATTCCCACCCCGTACCCTGCCCAGTGTATACCACGGTGTCTGGCACATACTGGGTGCTGAATAAACTCTTCAAAAGTGAAACAAATGGATGGGTAAATGAATACATTATTCTTAAATGTAATATCCAGTACAGAGATTACTCTAAAGCAATGAAGAACTATTTATTTAGAAGACATGAGAGAAGACATTTATTGAGTATGTTTTCTGAGACAGGAATGGTCAAGATAATATATGCATCATATTGTATATATAAGTATATATGCATCATATTGTGTATATATACACACACATGTATATAATCACATACATATACATATACACAGGTACTATGACGGTCACCTTCTGAGTAAGCACTAGTAGCCCCAGTATACTTCTGAGTAAACATAGAAGTGATTAAATTAATTATGAAGATTCTCCTCTACTAAGAAGTAGGGCTGAGATATGAGGCTGATCTGTCTGAGCTGTTTTGAGCTCTCCATTGATTCTGTGCATGTTGGGGGCTCTCAGATCATTCTGAGAGTATGTTGAAAGCTGGGCTCCTCCCTCTCCCAGGGAGTTGAACATCAAAAGAAACTTTACTAATTGTATAAGCAATGTAAATTCATCACAGATCCCTGATTAAGACTCTTAGGATTAGAAAATACCACATTTCTTTGCTTAGAGCTAGGGCCAAAGGTCAGAATTGGCCTAACAGCGGGGCCACCACAGTACACTCCTGCGACAGTCCTATCCAGTCCTAACCCTTTTCTCATGGGGGCAAAGGATTAAGTATCATCTTCCATGTAAGAGCTGTCCGTCCCCCAGAAAGCCCACATGCTTCTTCCATTCCCAATGGAACCACATAGTTCTGTAGGTAAGTATAATATTGGCTTTGTATTTAAAATTTGTAGAGTTTATAATTCCTACTTTGCCTAATTCAGTGAGTAGAAAATTGATAAATAACAGTCCTCTAACTAAAATTGTATACCGGGTGCCGGGGGTTTAGATAGCAGTGAGCGAGACGAATCTAGTCCCTGCCCAGCGGCAGATTTCCCGTGGAGCTGAACGAATGTATAGTTGACATCCTGTGGCTAGCACAGCCTCTTCTGAAGCCCTGGGAGGTGCTTTAAGAATGTGACCACATGACCATGTGCTCTTTGGTAAAATATGCAAAGTAAACTATTTTTGTGTGGTTTTTTTAAAGAAGAACACCTCTGACCCCATACTGTGGACTCTTTGGGCACCATGAAATCTGCATCTGCCCCTTGCAGTGTCCTCCCAGAGCTTAGAGTCAAGTGAAGAAAGATTAGTACTGAACATGCAGTTGAAGGAGCAGGGGTTGTAGGGGATGGGAGAGGGCCTGGGTAGCTACTGCCAGAGCATTTAGAGTTTAGGGAACATGAAGGTTTCTCTGAATAAACAACACGTAAGCTGAACCCTGAAGAACGTGTGGCTTTGGATTTGGGCTCTTTGGCAAGGAAGGAGCTGCATTAACAGGTGGAGGGAATTGTGTGTCCAGACCCTGGGCTGGGTGGGGAGGGGACAGGACTGGTCTTGAGAGTCTGAATAAGGTGCCCTGCAGTCGCTGAGCAAAGAGGGGAGAGGAGATTGAAGGGGTGAACAAGACGGGTACACTGGGAGCAGGTGGGCCTGTGAAGCATTCTGGGCTTTTTCTCTAAGGATGGTGACATGCTGCTGACAAGGAGTTATGTAATTAGATTTGCCTTTAAAAAAGCCACTCTGGCTGTCCTGTGAAGAATGGGTTTTGTTTTGTTTTGATTCTCCAGGAGCATCTCCTGAAACACAACTGTGACTTGATAAACAAGGGGAATATTCTGTGGTAGACTGAATGGAAATAATTCTGTCCAGGGGCATACATCTCAGTAGATGAGAGGGAACCAGAGGTGCAGAGGAAGGACAACTGGCCGAACAATAGGAGGGCTGTGCGCTGTTGTTAACGGCTGTGGACACAGAGAGAGCTTTCTGGGCATCCCTCATTCTTCAGTGTCAGGCTGATGTAGCAAGGATGGAAGGAGAGTGCTAGGATCCCAGCTTTGCAATCAACAACCTGCCTTAAGGATGAGGATAATGACAATGTCTATGCCAGTGTCAAGATTGTGTTGGTCCTTAAAGAATTTCTCCAAACAGAAGTAACTGTGTAAACACAAGGAGCAATAGAAACTGGTTAATATGGCAAACTGCAGACAGCCAGATCTTCAAATTCCTGAGCAACTGGCCTTTGTTACTCTTACCAACTCCGTTCCTTACCTGGTTTCATTCTTGTCTCCAGACCCTGGCTATCGTTTGCCTTCCTGATTCTGCTTCTCAGGGTGGTTTTGCTTGGACTTCACCATCTTACTCTTCCCACGGCAACAGTTCACATATTCTTACTATCAAGGAGAAACCCGGATACCGGTTCGGTCCAGTGGTGGTTCTGACTGTGCAGCTCCGTTGCACGGGATGTGACACAGATGTTGTGCAGGTTTGACCAGCCTGGGGGTTTGCAGACAGTCAGTGTTGGGCCCTTTGGCCCCGCCCTCCTGGACTCTACAAAATTAGTTCAGCACCACTCAGCTACGGCGGTGCTCTGTGGTGCTGTGTGTGACCAAGATCTGTGGTGATATTTCTTCACAGAGTGTGTTCACTAAGGGGAGATGTACATTTTCGAAGAAAAATAAATTTTCATGTTGAAAGGGCCATGATCAGTTACCCCCCAGATTAATTAGTATATATATATATATAACATTTGATTTTTGGTGATGTTGATAAATAAGGAGTTAAGGGATCTTCACAATTACAGCAGCATTTATTGGCCTCCATTAAATCAAGCCCAGGAAACTAAGGCAGACTCCAAGTTATCCTCAGTCTTAGCACAAAAATCTCAACATACTGGGTTTAAATAGTTAAATTCTGGGGAAATCAGGAATGAGGCTTTTAATGTTCCCTGTATCTTACTGCCAGGAAAGTTTTCTTGTTTTTCTATTAGGAGGACATTTTGGATTTGTGTCCCTGGCAAGCTGAGATGGGGGAGGGAAAGTCAAGGGAAAGGAGGGGAGCTGGCTTGTGAGGGAAGCAGGAGGAGTCCCAACAAGGCCAGAGTGGAGTTGGCTGCAGGAAGGTGGAGCTAAGCAGCGGCCCTGTCACCCCCGACCCATTTCCCGGAGCCCTGGAGCCTCGTGTCTCTGCTCTCAGCAATAGTGACACTGCCTTGAGGCAGCCGAGCTACTCGGAGTGATAGCTGTCCCTGCTATTTTCCTGAATGTCACCAGTGAGAGAAGCGTCTCCACCTCCCCAGAGTCCCTGTACTCCGCTTACAGATAAGTAATGGACACTTGGTTCCATTTCACAGCTTGCAAACATTGGTCACAGGTGAGTCACAATTGTGTCAGCCTCTGCAGTCCGAGAAGCCAGAGGTGCCGGCATCTAGAAATGACTTTTTTTTTTTACTGTGATGCCCCTTCTGTGTGGCAGTAAAGCGACCTTCCTGCCACTAAGAGAAACATGTTCTCTGCATTATTTTTACAGCTATAAAGGTAGATCATAAAAGGCAATCTGAACTTGATAATTTTCTGTTTTCATCAGTTCTATACAGAATCCCATCCACTCCTGGAAATTCTTGGGAGAGGGGAAGGAGGAAGAGAACAAATACGGGCAATGCCTGTGTATGCTTCCGGAGTCAGCATACGTTAAAATCCATAGACTGCAGTATAAAAGCAGTATCACTATCTGCATATTTTAAAACAGTTTGATTCCTATTTGGAGCCCCTGCTTTGGTGCCAGGGACTTATTCTCAGCTGGTTCAGGGGTTCTGCCCCCATTTTCCTTGACCGCTAAGTTCTCGGAGGAGGATGCTGATGGACTGCTGCGTAGGGCGGTGTTCTCACTGGCTGAGCACAGGAGGGTTTGACACCTGGTCCTCAGCATTGTCTGAGTCCCCTCCCAGCTTGGAAGTTAAAGCGGAGAGGTTGTGAGCCTCTCTCAGCTAGATGCTGTGTTGTGCCTTGTGCTCACTAACGAGGTCTCTTCTTGTTGCTCTTGGTCATTCTGCTCCTCTCGAGTCAGATGGGCTGTAGGAAGCACTCTGTCTGAGCCTCAAGCTATTGCCTGGTCTTCTTGGCATGCCAGGCCAGGGGACACTAGTGGTGCCTTCTCCTCTTGTGAGCTACTGTCAAGTCATACCTCAGAGATTTTATCTCATCCAGATCGGACCTGTGTATTCGAAATAGACTCCCCCCGTTGCAAAGGAGGAAAATGCGGTTCAGAGAAACCAAACACCCCCAAAGCCACATCAGTACAAACGGTTAGCCCAGTTTGCTTTCCAGCCTCATGTGTCCCCTTCATCATAGTGACTACCCGCCCAGTTTCATCCCCCTTCCAGGAAGCCTGTTCTGATCACCCAGGATGAGTATCTGCTCCCTTAATGTTTCTTGGCCTCTGCCGTCTGAACCTCTGGAATGATATTTAACCACCACACACTGCTTTCTCTGATAGTTGTCCGTGCCCGTGTCTTGATATTTCTAAGTAGGCTGCGTCTCCTGGAAGGTGAAGGCCACTTGTATTTCTCTGCCTCGCATCCATGAGCACCACTCTCTGTCCATGGTATTAATATATGATCAATTATAATAAAAATGTGTCAATAAGTGAGTAAACAAATGAGTGTTTACTCCTCTAGCTATTTGTCACATTCATTTGGTTATGCTGTGATTGTAGGCTACATGACAGCTGACTGCGAGTATCTGCCTTCACCCTTACCTTTTAGTTCCACTGTCCTCAGTCCATCCTGGACCTTGGGCCGCAGACAGGCCCAGCAGTGAGGTGGCTTTATTCCACGCTTATCCTCCTGCTCTCCCTATAGAGTCTTCAGTTTTCCTTAGTGTTGACTTTGTGATTGCCAGTTTCCTGGCTCTGTGCCCAGGATCTAGGATCTACGCATCTGCCCCCCGTCTGTGTTAAGTCATTGGGACCCTTACTTTGCTCATTGACTCTGGGAGTCATTACTGCCCTGTTGCAAGGTTGAATGTCCACTCTGAGTGCTCTTGATCATCATGGCACCTGAGACTCTGGACAGGACCAGTGTCCACATCGGCCCAGTGTTATCACGGTCGGAGAAGCACCTGCCTGCTGCCATCCGGTTCCCTCACTGCGCTGCAGGGGCAAAAGGCTTCTTACTGTGGGGCATCTAAAGTGCCCTCAGGGTGTCTCTGGAAAAACCTTAACAATTCATCCAATGGCATAAGCACAGAAATATCTAATTTAAATTTTAAAATGATAGTTCAGATTAAAATCTGTAGTAAAAAGAGGGGAATGATTTTAAAAAATATTTTCTATGATAAAGTTTAATTCCCAGTGATAATCCCCACAGTTGTCAAGTTTATTGGTTACAACAGATAGAAACTCAATTCAAAATTTAAACAGAGCTAATTTTCTTATGAAACTGAAAAATCTAGAGCTTCAGGTACAGTATGATCTGGTGATATCTGTTTTTCTCTTAATCTAACGACTCTCTTTCCCTTTGATTTGGGGCTCAACACCTCCTAGTTTAGGTAATTTTTTTTTTCAATCTCAGAAGTGGAACGGTCGTTTCTTTTTTCAATCTTAGAAATGGTGGAATGACCATTTCTTTCTCAGCATCGAATTAGTTTCTGGAAAAGTACTCTGAGTGGTGCCGTTTGTGCTGTTTCCGCTGCTAGCCCAAGCCCTGTCTCCAGTGGAAAAGAACTCTGCTGTTGGTGTGGGCCCTGTGCCGCCCCCCCCGGACTTGCTGGTCTCGGGTCCCATGGTTGTCAGCCCCGCCAGAAACACAAGAAGTGAAGATGAGCAGATTCCAAAATGAGACAAGGTAGGCAAGATCAAAACATCCAGCAAATGCCCCGCGTTCGGCAAGGAGGGCTTGTGAGGTACCTGCTCCACAGTGCTTATTTTGCCCTGGGTGAGTGAATCCATGCCCCAAAAAGGGCCAAGGAGAACTGATATGCGCTGATCTCCTGTGGGATGCAGGCACCGCGCTGGGAGTATGAAATGCATCCCGTCCTTCCTCTCTTCCAGTTGTCTGTGCCATTTGGCCTTTGAATAGCCTGCCATCTTCCCAGCAAGGGGGGCCAGGTCTGTTGTGGATGGAGCGGGCACAGCTCCTGTTTCACTCATTGCCATCTGGTGCTGCTCCTATTCTCTTTGTATTCTTGTATTCCACCACCAGTCTCCATTCCACCACCTGCCACCCCAAACAGCTGAGTTATACCAGTTGGTCATCTCCAGAACACCTCTGGTCTACTCCTTCAGCCTGACAGGCCCAAGCACAGATATATTATTTCCTGCTTCTCTGTCCCTTTCTCAGTGGGGATTCATACAGCGGGCAGCTCACCTTGATGTGTGGCCGGATTCATATAACTGATGTCCTCTGAGGTAAGGTCATCCCCAGTTTTTACCGTTAGATATAAAAGCTGGAGGTAAAGAAACCCTTCCAAAGACATCTGCCGAGTAATGAACTCAACTGGAATTAAACCCAAGGCCTGATTATACATTTACCAGCCACTAACTGTCTTAGAATAGTATGTGTGAAGCCCGTGCAAGTCCTTGCAAATCTTCTAAGTCAAGATAGAGTTTTTGGTGTGGTCCATAACGGGATAGTAGCTTGGTGATATTCCCAGATGATATTTGTCTCTGAATTCAGAAAAGAAAACAAGATTTAAGGATGCAAGGAAAATGACTCACTATGAATGAGTGTATTGTTTTTGAGAGTGGAGTGTCCCGAAATTGTGCAGTGTAAAACCTGAACAAAACTGCATAGTGACTGCAAAGAATAGAATAAGTCTGTAACTTCGCTTAAGAGAAATCACTGTTTGCTATATGGCTTTATTGAAAAATTATTTAAAGCTTTCTTGTTTACGTCTGACTACAGATTGAAATTCACAGATACAACAATCAACCTGCAATCCACTTGAGCCCTGAATTTTCTCCTGTATGATGCACACACCTATAAAGTGTCAGACTGTTGATTCTTCGCAAAGCACAGCTTTCTGATTCTAAGAATAAAAATTATATAAGCATCAGAATCCGAAGGCTTCTTTTATTTCAAACAGCTCTTAACATTTTGACAAGTTAAGCACAAATGCATCATAAATGTACAGATTAAATTTCCCTCGAATACAAATGGCTTTAAATTGGAAGAAGAAAAAGTGGTTGGCCAAATACATCTGTACTATGCTGAGTCAAGAACTTTCCAAAACTGGCCCACTGTTTGAAAAATTTACATGCACCCTAATAAAACCACAACTGGGACTATCTCCATATTCTAGTGTTCTGCTTCCATTTCTGAGTCAAGGTGGTTTAAGAAGAATGTTTTAAAAAAATCTTCTCTCTTTCTGTAATGAACGGCTTTCCTTATCTCACATCCCATATAGTCTTCCTCGAATTTCTGTACTTCCTCTTTGTAGTTAAATAAAAACAACCTGACTATGTCTGATTAAAGCCATGCTGGGTACCATGTAAACACAGCTCTCCTTAGCTCATTACATCCATTGCATAACAGGAACAGTTATTATTTGGGTCACTGAATGAAAACCATCAACAAGAAACACTTCCAAGGGGTGAGAAAAATAAATTGCTTCTTATCCACTACACAGCCCGGATTCTTTAATAACATGATCTACTTTCCCTGGATGCGTTAAGAAAGCAATTAAAAGGATGAAAGAAAAAGAAAGTAAGTCATCCCTAGTCAAGTAAGTTATTCCCCTGCAAAGACAGGCAGGGGTCACTGGGTCCCAGAAGTAGAAGTTGCTGTGTGCTCGCTGTATTTTCTCACTGAGTGAAAAGAGAAGATAAGACAGCAGTGTTTCCCAAAGAGGAGCAAAACTTAAGTGGGCATGTGGGCAAAGATGAGGGTTTGAAGTGATCACAGAATCACCGAGTGCTAAACTGAAAAAGAAGCAACCAAGAGAGTCAAAGAGTCAAATCGGGCAGAGAATAAAGTTGCTAAATGATCAGAAAGAGAAAGATAATTAAACCAGAAACCCATTTCTTGGTAGCAACCATCATTTTTCAGTGAGTTAACACAATATTGGAATGTGACAGAGCCTTGCTGTCAAGAACCATGCAGGATGGCTTTTTCCTATTAGAGCATTAAGCTAAAGAAATCCTGAGATTAAGTGCCTACCTGACAAAGACTACTGGGAAAAGATCTATACTCCGTGACATCAGCCTTACTAACAACTCTTGATTTTCAATATCGCTTTGGTGAGTGGCGAAGTAGTTTCAATATATGGGCTGACTTCTCTTTACATTTCCCTTGTAGCCATCTACATAGAGCTTTGTAATCCTGCTTGTGGCAAGTTGAGGTAGAAGTGGATCAAGAAAAAAAATTAGGTGAGGTAGAAATGGGTCAAGAAAAAAAATTAGGTGGGATTCAGTTCAAAAGAGTTGTAAGTAATCTTCAGATTTGCAGAATAGTATAAAAGAATTTAAGAGTATTTATTGTTTCTTTCTGGATTGTGGGTCCACAAAGCAAGCAATCCTATTAATTTTTCTATTTTTTCTTTCTATTTTCCAATTTTTTTCCATTTTCTTTCTGGCAGATTTTTCTCTCCTTGGTGTTGAGGAATGGTCAGACCATATTGATAATATTGATTTCAGTCATTTGAACCTCAGGTATTAACCTGTCCTGTGTTTGGGTTGCCTGAAAGCCACAAAGCTGTCAATCTGCCTGTCTGAGCTGAGGTCCGGTTATGAGAAATCTATGTGTAAAATCAGCATCTAACCTTGGCTGGCCTTGATGCTTGTAGTTTTGAAATTTCCAGGTAGAGTCTAGAATAGTATTGCTAGATAGCTTCTAAAGGGAATAACCAATCATTGTTTTCTGACATGAAGGAACCATTGTTTACAACGTGTTCACTTACAATTACCCAGCAGCCCAATGGAAGAAAACGGGAGACCCTTCTCTTTAGATTTTGAACACACTGAATAGTCCCCTGAAAGAGAGTGCCTACCACGTCCAGGTGGCCATGTGGAGGCTCACAAAATACGTTGTATATTTGAATAAAGATAAAGAGAAACTGTTTGATGTGATAAACAGATCTTTGGCCATATTACGAGCTGAACAGACTTGGGTTTAAAACCTACTTTGTTGCCCCTAACTCTGAGGTATAGAGCAAATCCCTTCAATGCTCTTCAGGTCTCAGCTGCTTCATCTGTACAATGTGGACAATGGCACTTTGAAGGCCATATCAAAAGGGTTATGATAAGTCCACTGCACCTATTGTGCTTTCAATAATGATTGGGTTTCTTGCCTTTTTCTCTTCCAAGTTCCCTTACTTGCAGAAATATTTTTGGCTTGTGTTCTAGTCAGCTTTCTGTTACTGTAACCCAAGAGTTGAGAATAAATTTAAACAGAAGAAAGGTTTATTTTGATTTTCATGATTTCTGGTGTTTCATTCTATGCTCGCCTGGGCTCGTTCCTTTAGTACATCATAATGGGAACACAGAGAGGAGGAGGTCTGTTCACCTCCTAGTGGCTGGGAAACAAAGAAAGGAGAGAATAGGCTGGGATTCCACTGTCTCCATTAAGAGCACATCTAGGTGACCTAACTTCCTTCCCCAGGAATTACCTCCTGAAGGTTCCACCACATCCCAACACCACCACCATATCCTGTGGACCAACCCTTCAACTTATAGACCACTGGAGAACAATCAAGATTCAAACTTTAGCAGTTAGTATTTGTCAAAAGGCTCAAAAATTCACTCAAAGTCTGAAAGGATCCCACTGAACAACCCTTTAACAAGCTGCCCCATAAAAGCATCTAGAAGAGAGGTTTCATTTCTTTTAAAGAACACAAAGATTTAGCAACAGAAAAGTTACAGAGTACAATGTTTTCAAGCAGCGGTTTTAAAATGGCTGGAGGTCAAGTCACAAATAATCTAAGGTCCTTTCCAGCTCTAAAATTCTATGGCTCCCTGAAATTGAGGCAGTAGCTACAAACCAAAGGCAGGCCTTTATGACTCAGAACGGATTGCATGCACTGGGCTGGTTGCTTTGAGTACTGAGGATTTGATTAAAAACTCACTGCACTCCGACGTTAGCTTTGGGATTAGCAGATCAAATAAATGCGTGTTACTGCTTTATCAGATACTGCAGAGTCGCTTTTGTCTGCTAGTATATTTTGAAGAGAATACAGGTAGCTAAACAGACTGGCAAACAAGTAGTCCATGGGGATGGGGACAGGGGCGACTACCAGCCCTGTTCTCTAGCTTTGTTGTTTTTTAATTTTTAAAGTTTATTTTATTTATTAATTTATATGTGTCTGCAGTACATAATATTTACATTCCTTGTGTGGAGTTGGTACATGTACACAGTGAATCTTAATTCCTTATTCATCCGCCTTTCTCTCCCATCCCACCTCCTTCTCTTCACTCTTGATCTCCTTCTCATTTGAGAGAAATCTACCTCCCTACTTCCTATTATCTATCTTTTAGTTTGCTCTTTATTTGTAATTTAGGTTTCTCATATAAAAAAACCATGCAATATTTAAGCTTGTGTTTCTGAATTACTTACTCTAACACTATTGTCTAGCTTCTTCATTGCTGACCACCACTGTCTGTGTGAGAGAATTGTTATATGTAAATTTAGACATCTTTGTAAAAAGTTTGTGAAGGTATTTAATTCTGAAAGTAAGAACACTAAAGACAATCAACACAAGAATACTGAGACAAAATAGTTTTTTTTTTTTTTTTTTTTTTTGGTGGTGCCGGGGATTGAACTCAGGCCCTTGTGCTTGCAAGGCAAGCACTCTAATCACTGAGCTAAATCCCCAGCCCCGACAAAATAGTTTTAATTTCTCTTTAAAGTCCTACTAATTTTCATGTAGATGAATTTTTAAAATTTTATCCCTGGATAACTTGGTTTTGAATGCTAAGGACTGCTTGAAACAACTTATTTTTAGTGTCTATTTCAATGTGAGAAATGAATGCAAACACCAGGATATGACCATATCTTCTGTGTGTGTGTGTGTGTGTGTGTGTGTGTGTGTGTGTTGAGGGGATATCTTTTCTTTGAAAAGATATATTTTTTTCTTCTGCTTTGGGAGGTTGAAATATTGACAGAAAATATTGCATGTTTTAAATTTCTTTTCAGTCAATGGAAGCATAAATTAAATCCAGCGGAAACACAGATTCAATCATTTTTCTTTTTTTACCATGCAATCAGAGAAAGCCTGGGTAATTCGATAACAAGAGGACAGATTCCTAAAAATGCTTAAAAATAACGATACTTCTATTTAAAAGAGTAACAGTTAAAATGCCAGCTGCAAGGGCAAACATGTTTTAAGCACCTACTATGTGCCAGGTTTTGTTTTTAACACCCGTGAAGGGATTTCTGTAAATGCTCCAAGATAATCTAATTTAAAGAAGAAACAACACATGTTTAGGGTGAAATGGGACTGTTATGACTTAGATCTAAAACATGCCTCAAAGCCTCGTATGTTTGGAAGGTGACTGGATCATGGGGGCACTGTGCTCACCAGGCAATGAGTCCACAGATTAATTTATAGCCCGCTCTCTGTACGAAGGCAGGTCCTGTTGAGAGGCAGCCCAATGGCAGCATGAGGGGGAGGGATGGGTCCTTGTCCCCAGCTCTTCTCTTCTCTTTCTGCTTCCTGACCACCTTGAGGTAGAACATTTTCTTCCACCATGCCCCTTTTATCATGCCATTTCTGCCTTGGAACCAGTTGACCAAGGACTGGAGCCTGAGCTAAAATGAAATGCTCCTGTTTTAGGTTGTGGTGTCAGATATTTTGTCCCAACAGTGGGAAAGTGATAACATAAACCTGAGCAGATAAGATGTAAATTAATTTAAGCAACACTTACAAGTATTCAAAATTTGAGAGAATGCCACTTTACCGTCTAGGTTTCTATATTTTGGAATATTTAGTAATTTTTAAAATTTTTTTTACCAGGAACATGTATTGGTACATTGTATACATAGTGATCACCTTCATCATGGTTATTTTGTACCTGTACATGATGTATCTTGGTTTTTTCCCCTCTTCCTCACTCCTCCCTTCTGCGTCCCCCCTTCCCTATTTACAGCAGGTTTATTTACAGTGGAAAAAAGTAAGTTTTTATTGACTGGTAACTGTACTAAAAGAATTGTGAGAGTATTAAAATGATGAAAATATTCCCGCTTTTCATTATAGCCTAGAAGAGAAAAATATATATTCCTGCTTTAATGAATGCTACATGTAGTTATTAATGGTAAAATTTTATGGATATGTATTTAAGAAAAAATTTTAACTTTATATAGGGTAAGTACTTGATGATTTAAATGATACAAAAATAAACATCACCAAAACTTAAAAAAAAATTAGTCAATAGTTAAAACTATAAATACAAAAAATTGGAAAGACAGGACATTAAAATACTCAAAGTAATGTTTTTATGGTGATGGAAACATGATTTGGATTTTCACTTTCTCTTATTTACCTTTTCTGAAAAAGCCTAAATTTCTTGCTATACTTTCCATATTTAACATAAATTCGTTAGAGGAAGGAAATGAAGAAAAAAAGGAGCAAAGGGAGGTTGGAAGGGAAAAAGGAAGGAAAGAATGGAAGAAGAAAAGAAGAAGAAAATCATGTTTGCAAAGGTATTTTTCTTTCTGCCACTCACACTTGTCAGAACCTGGGCTGTTTAATCCATAAACCCACAGCTGTTCAATTTGAATTGTAGATTTTGTCAGGGTTTTTCCAGATGTGGTGGAAATGCAGCCTTAAACAGAGCCACACTAAGATCTGGAGGAAATGGACAAATAGTGAACATAAAGCACTATAGGAAAGGTGCTTGATGGGATGGCCAAGCAAATAGGAAGCCAAGTGCACAACTGTTGGCCCAAATAACTAGAGGCAAGTAGAAGTCCAAATGAAAGGGCACACAGCCAGAAGGAACAAACAGATGAGGACTGAGGACAGAGGAGGGGCAGGGGAGAGACAGGATCCTGTTTGCCGAGAGGCTGGGGGCGTTGCCGTGGAGTTGAAGGGGCGGACGGGAGAATGGTCAGCTGAAGGAGCTCAGGTGCAGACACTGGTGTCTGAGTCATCTGCTGGAAGGACTCCTAGTGGCTCTTGCGGATCCAGCAAAGATTTCTTGCCAAGTTTGAACTTCTAAGTGGAGTCTCGAGGGACTTCCACTAGGTTTTCCACCTCTGAGCAGTGTGCACACTGGTAAAGGCTTGGGTCCACCAGCAGAGTTCTTGTTTTTCCCGCTTGGAGGCCATCTGTGCCTCTCTTGACTCTACCTGGTCTTTTGGGTACAAAAGACTAAGTGTGAGGTACATCTCAGAATGGCGGCAGGCATGGTTTTACAGTAACCCCTGCCCCATCACCAGACCTGGCTGCTGCAGAG
Source organism: Hystrix cristata (assembly GCA_004026905.1). NCBI lineage: Eukaryota > Metazoa > Chordata > Mammalia > Rodentia > Hystricidae > Hystrix > Hystrix cristata. The sequence goes on along the minus strand of PVJO010002401.1, from coordinate 106,500 downwards.
TATCTTGGAACTGAGGCTCTGTTAGTTTCCAAGCTCTATGAAGATAGCATGGAACAGTATAGAAATGGATATTTGAAGACTTATTTAGAAAATCAGAGTATTCCACAGAACAATCCAGCTTTCTAATATTTTTTTGACAAACTGGAAGATATGTTAATATTAAGTCCCAATTCCACCACAGAATGATGGGCTAGAGCTAAGCAAGCACATATATTCCTTTTCTTCTTCTTGTGTGCCTAGAATAGTCTCAAAATGAATTGTTTGGGGTATTGATAAATAAGACACTTGGGAACAAACATTCCCTTTTATTCCTTTGGATACCGTGTTTGTTTATGAGTCTTGGAACTCTAATGCCATCTGGGTACATGAAAACAGCAAGCTGAGCACAGGGGACCATGCGGAGGATGCCTGAGCAGAATCTGGGCTCCCAGTAATGCTGAATACTGAATTAACTTGCCCCACAACCATGGTACTTTCAGGTTTCTTGTTAAGTAAGTAAGGTATTTTGTTGATTCTATACTGCACTTTTTTTACTTAGTTCAACATCTCTGAAATCAGAATATAATTTGCCACGATCGCATCTTACAATCACTATTGGCCAGGGGCAGACCTGACATAGCTGCCATTCCCGGTACACGTGTCAATTTGATTCTAATTCCCCGTGACGTGACTATAGTCTGTGACAGTTCAGTCAACAAAACCATGGAAGAGCATTACAGGAAGGATCCTGTTTGCAATTTGAGAACTTTCTATTGACATCTTCTGGAAAGACAAAGAAAACACTATCATCAAAGGTTGTGTAATGATTGTCAGTGCTTGAAAGAAAATTCAAGAAGCAGTAGCAGAGCACTCTTTATAAAAATGTTACCATGTGGTCGTGGTGGCACACAGCTGTCATCCCAGCCCTCTGGGAAGCTGCAGCAGGGTCTTCTCTGAGCTACATAGTGAATGGCGAGATCCTGTCTCCAAATAAAAAATAAAAAAGGACTGGAGAGGTTAGCTGAGTGCGAAGGTCCTGATTTTGCCCCCCACCAAAAAAAGTTACCAATATTTTGATATCACAGAGAATAATACTGAATGGAAAAAATGGATATAATGACTGTATTAAAAAGTGACTCTGAAGATTCAGATTTGAATGTGAAGATGATTTGTGAATATGAAGCAATATACTTGATTAGTGGTCATAGATATAAACCTATCTGTAATATATAATAGTTATTGTGTGTATCTTATGTATGATAAAATAGACATCTAGATAAGTTTTACAACTCTCAGTAGGTATAAAATCTTTTAAGTCATTAGAGAACATTATGTCAGTTTATTTGACAGTGGTTTTCTTCCTTTATTTCTTTGTTTAGTGATTCATAAAATAGCTTGTTGTATTAGAATTAATACTTTACGTTTGAAGAGATAACAAATAAATCCCTCCGTATATAAGTTGGGACTTTTTCTGTCTTGCGATCAAAGCATTCACAATGATATACAGTTTATGAATATTTTATGGCCAATGGTTTTCTTTTCAGTTCCTCAAAAGAAAAGGGATGGATTAGGTTAATATCCACGAAGCATGTGAATCTGCGTTCTCCATCTGATGACTTTATAGATAGACAACAGATACAAATAATAACAGAGCTACTTTCTCTTTAGTATGAGAATATGGTAGGCAGAGCACGCAAGGGGAGACTTGTCTCTGAGTTAGGAAGCTGTCTCTAGCATTCTCTCTGCTGCAAAAGCACGCTACTATTCCACGACTATTAGTTATGCTCATGGGTTAATGAGCAGTATCTTTTGCAAATGAAAATGTTCTGGTCTCATTGCCAACGGACTTCTTAATTAACCTGCTGATACTCTTAGCCACAGAGTTAGCAGTTGTCTCAGAAATGAGTTATTTGGGTTCTTCTGTCCTTCACTACTCCCTTTACTCTCTCAGGCTATTATAGGGTCAGGATGCCCTTTGATTAGCACATCATCATGTCCTAAAGTAAGCAGGAATTTGAGAAACTGCGCATGAGACATTGTTTCATTGCTTAAACTTGCTGCTGACTCTTTTATCCTTTGATAACTAAGTTCTTCCTTAACAATAGTCTTAATTATATCAGGCCTTTATTCCACAACAGTACCTTTTCCCTCGATGTGTTTCATCCTCATAGACAAGATTAGTGTCCTCCCTTCAGAGAATGTTCACCTTGCTGGGAGCAAAAACTTCTGCCCTTCACCCCATGCCCACCCTACTCAGCCCAAGGAATGTTTGTGACATTGTGGCCTTGCTCCTCCAGGAAGAGCAAAGCCCAGGGCAGGGAGCTCCGTCCCTATGAGAAAATAAACATTTCCTACCAAATGCAAATGCTTCATTTGAAAAGGTTGACTAAAATTCTATTTTTACTAAAAGAATTCCAGTTGGTTAAATTTAGCATCATATGAAAAAAATTTTTTTTTGGTCCAAGAATAGTTTCTGGCTTTGGGCCCACGATATTTCTTTTGCTGTGAATTGGATGTATTTTCATTCATTGTAAGTGTTTGCTGCAGTTTTGTCCTTCTGAGAACACACTGATGGCTTCCTTGGCCTCAGTAGTACTTGTCTTTCATTCCAAAGTGACTTACTTAAATTTTATCATTGCTAACCGAGTGAGACCTGGATTTCATTTTTAGCGTTTCAATTTCTTCAACTACTTTGTCTCTTCTGTCAAGAAATTGGATTGCCATTTTCCATTCCCAGCTCTCTTCTTAGTAGAAACCACATTTGCCTATCTCTCTAGCATCCCCCAAAGAGACTGTCCTAAAATTTAAATCTCTGTATTTTTTGCCAACGTTTGTGGAGTCTTGCAACTTCACCACTGTCTTCCTAGTCCCCAGAGCTGCTTGTGGTCTCTTCGCTTCTCCCATGCAGGTCTTCCTTGGGCCCTGGGAGGCTTCAAAGCAGTCTCTTCTGCTTGTTGAATGCACATTTTGTGCATCTGGACTGCACCCTAAGTGTCTCTCTTTTTTTTTTTTTTACCCCGTGTGTCTTATAAACATAATCCTGACTAATCCTTCCACTACCCTGAAGATGTCTATTATTATCCTTGTTTTAAAGGTGAGGAGACCAAAGACCAAAGTAATCGGGCAGGTAGCCTGAGGCTACCCAGCCAATTTGTGGCAAAGCTAAAATTTACAACTGCATTTGCCAGAATATGAAAACCACTCTCTTGTTTAATAAAAGTCGCACTAGAGTCCCTGGAAGGACGTGTAAATTTTCTCAATTAAGTTTTCTTCTAAATTTTGGGTCAGCTGATTTCTTGTCAGAATTCTGCCAAAGTATCAGGATTTTGTGACACATTGTTTCTTAACAATATGAACAATGAGAAATTTGGCTCTAGACCACATTTTCCTGGTACAAGATGAAACAAGGCAATCAGCATCTAAGAGAGCAGTGTAGGGTAACGCACACACTTTCAGGTTACTGAGCACTCAAACTACAGACCAAAAAATAAACCGAACTTGCACAGCATATGATATAGAAAGGTTTGCATCACTACACCTGATCAAGTAGTGAAGCTTCGCAGAAATGTCTCTAAGACAAAGGCGATGTACATAGCCAAGATTTGTTCAATCCAGACACGTCATATTCATCCCGTAGCAAGCCAGGCGCCCCCTCCTCCTGCAGCTCCTCAGATTCAGGGAAGTACTCAGAGGCCATAATGCTGGATCAGTCAGTTTCAGAGTAAGTCAGCTCCTAAATATTTTGAACTTGCTCCATAAGGAGGAGCCTCTCTAACACAGCCACCCTGGGGAACAAACCAACTAACATATTGGGAAGAGAAGGACGGAAAATTTTATGTGGCTTTTGGCAAATTTGCTCATTATCTCTTTAATATTTTCTGGGCTGTGAACAGTGATTAGTATACTAAATTAATTCTTGGGTGGTTTGCTTGACTGAGTTAGGATGTGCCTAGGGAGCGTGAGTAAATACCATTCTCTCAGTTGGATCAGTTTCTTTTCTCTCACACTCTGCACGTCTCCTGCTCCCCATAAGTCTGGTGTCTCTGTACTGTGTGGACCAGAGGGTGTTTTACTCTAAGGTCAAGGAGACCTGAAATTACAGGAAAATCTAGTGTTCAGAAGCAAGAAAAAAATTGGGAGGAGGAGAGAGAGAGAGACAAAGAAGAGAGAAGAGAGACAGAGAGATAGAGATAAAGAGAGAAGAGGAGAGAGGAGAGAGGAGAAATAGAGAGAGATAGAGAGAGAGAAAGAGAGAGATGAGAAGGGAAGGGAAGAGAAGGGAAGGGAAGGGAAGGGAAGGGAAGGGAAGGGAAGGGAAGGGAAGGGAAGGGAAGAGAAGAGAAGAGAAGAGAAGAGAAGAGAAGAGAAGAGAAGAGAAGAGAAGAGAAGAAGAGACGAGAAGGGAAGAGAAGGGAGGGGAGAGGAGAAGAGAAAGGTCATAGCTTTCATTAGTTTATCAAAGATCTCATGTCCATCATGGTAACGAACATCAGTTATAAAAGTAATTGTTAAATGAATTGTTTCTTTTCTCCTGGTTGTCTGAAACTCTATCCACGTATGATATTTGTTGAGCTCAGACTCGCTTTCCAGTGCTATGGATGCCTCAGTGAACAAAACTAAGTATTTCCTTCCTTTCCCAGACACTGAAGCTGATGTAGGGTAGAGGAAAATAATTTAAAAGAGGTAGGCCAAGAACTTGCTAAGAAGAGTGAAGAGTGATCATTGCCATTCCAGATAGATGCTTATTGTCAGCCTTATGTGGCTCACTTCTGTTTTTTTATTTGTATTTATTTATTTGTATAAAAATTGGGGTAGGCCTTCCTTCTCTTGAAGACAGTTGGGAATCCCATGGCACTCCTTCGTCATTCCACTCACTGGTTTGTGCAGATGTCCAAGTAGTCCCCGGCCTGCATGCCAATCTGTCAAGCCTCCAGCTGCTGCAAACAACCCGGGAGCTCGCACAATCCATCCGCATTGACAGAAGGGGAAATGAAAGACATGGTCCTTGACAAGTTCTGCTGCATCCAAAATATGAAATTGATTTAGGCCACTAAAAAACTCCAAGCTCTTTCATTAATAGGCCTCAGGAAACCACAATAAATCAGCCTATTAGGGTGCAACAGGGGTGCAAATTGGTGTCTAAGTTAATGTAGATAAAGATTTCAATGTGCACTGCGTATATCAAAAATTTAACACATGCTGCTTGCAGAGTTTTAATGAATACAAAAAGCTCAATTGCTGAAAACCAACACAACCCAAGCATTACTTCATTTAGTTGTCAATAAAATTGTCTCTTATTTTATTTTCTAATGGTTTATCAATACTGGTAATTTGCTGCGGGTTATAAAAGGGGGGGCGGGGAAGAAATCTCAGTAAGTCCTGCTAACCAGGAGAGAGCTCGGTAAGTCATTTGGTCCTGTGGCATCAGTTAAGGATCAGATGATGTGAGAGAGTGAAACCTCCATTCCCCCCCCACCACGTGCGAAACCTCCCCTTTTCTTAGAAGAATACCCTGAATCAAGGGTGCCCTTTGCTCTGGAGATCAGATAGGTCTTTTGATCAGGGGCATTAAAGCATTGAAACTCAGCCTCTGTTAAAGGAGCTCTGATGAAGGGTTAAATGCTTTTACTTTTTTTTGTTTTAACCTAAGTAATATAGTTGTAATTTAGCCACTAGGAGCCAAATGCCTTAACCATTTTCTGTAAAATAAAGGACAGAATAAACTGTAAAGCCTTCTTCTGAAGCAGAGAAGGGAACTCTATCATTGTAGCAGAAACAAACAAGCTTGATCTGCTTTTTCAGTGCTGAAAGGGAATGGTTTTCTAAGCACTGTTTTTACTTGCACAATTATGTAGGTGTGAGACGAGAGACACTTTTCCTCCTGAATGATATTAATGATATTAAAAATGAATAAAATTAATGATATTAAAAATAGATTATGATAATGAACTAACCATGAAAACTCATTTATTGATTGAGTCATTCAATGAGCATTTTTGACAGGCTAATGTATTAATAAGTTAACATAGAAATTAACCTGTGCCTTATTTTATTATTATTATTATTATTGTTTTCTCACTTGAGCAGACTTATTAGAAAATGGATGAAGTAATTCTGTCTGTTATCCACCAAGGAAGGGCAATTAAATTGCATCTTGTGTTTTGGGGCATTTTTGCCCAAGTGTCTTATTTCCTTCCTCTCTTTCTTCTCTTCTTCTCTATTTCTTTTCTCCCTTTCCTCCCTCCCTTTTTTTCTCTTTTCCTCCTTCTCTTCCTTCCTTAAATAAAAATTATAGGGAGGCATTGTTTTGGGCTAAGGTCTTGCACCAGACCCAACAAACTCGGCTAAAAAATCAAACTGGAGGCATCCGTGCTAAAGTTCCACATCACCAAGCTAAAACTAAGATGTTTATTTGACTTTCCTAGAAGAGGACCCACGACGATAGAGAAAAGGACTATAGAGAAATCAGGACTATGGGCTAAATTTCTCAAACAGATCAGTTTCATTTGGCATAATGATGAAGTTTTCTCTACCATAACCCTTACACAAAAAAGATAACTCAATGTTAACCAGTGAGTTATTTTTCTTTCTCTTCTGCTCCCTTTCACCGCCTCACAAGGAAAAATAATTTTGGAATGGCCTGCTTTTTGTGTTTTGTTTCTTTTATTTTCCACTCTTTGCTGTTCCTAATACCAATCCTCCTCTTTGTGTCTCATTGGAAGGCTTATATTTTTATGGAATTAAAGGTCACCCAATGTTAGAAATGAAAATAAAGCCAATTAAAGTTGTTAAATAATTGTAATTTTTGCCTTTTGATATTTCCTTTCTTCCTTCTGAGACAGGAGAACAGGGAGTGGCAGGCTGACTGGGGAAGTCGGTGTGACCTGTTAATTATAAAATCCCAGGACATAAGTGCAGAACAGTTCTCAAAGCCCTGTGTGTCAACCCAGCTGGATAATGTGGTCTTCATTTCCTCTTTGGAGGCCTGGGGCAGGGTGGCCTAGACCTGATGTCAGCCTGAGGAGGGGCTGGTACAAAAATTGTCTTCTTTCATAGTAGTGTGCCCTCAGGCTGTGGGGTATACTTCTTTTTCTACTTTTACTTGGCCAAAATTCACTCTGCAGAGTCTGTTTCTTTTCCTACCTTTAATAAGTGTGAAACTTTGCTACTGTTTTCACTTTTCTTGTCCAATTCTTTGCTCAGGACAGAAAGAGCCTAGAAACCACCTCTAGAGAGAGACTCCAGCAGGCTGCATCCTGCCAACACATCTTTCTTTTTCTTTCTTTCTTCCTTCCTTCCTTCCTTTCTTCCTTTCTTTCTTTCTTTTTTTCTTTCTTCTTTTTTCTTTTTTTTTTAACTTCAGTTCTTTCTCTGAGACTGGTGAAGATACAGAAATTTGATGACTTCTTTATTTTGTCCTTTTGGGGAGATTTTGAGGTCCTTGAAAGAAATGAGTCAGAAGTGTTCCTCAGTTAGTGCAGACCTACCTCCTGCCTGCATTTGTGCCTCCTAGAGTTGATGGCAACTCAGGAGGAGGACGAGCACCTAGAAGTGGCTGGTCCCCACCCCTGGCCCCTGTGCTTCCATCTTGAAAGCCAAGGAAGAGGTCTTTAGGGAGCAGGCAAAGGCAAGTGGAGAGGGCTGCAGCTTCATCACCCTCCTGGAGGAAGGAGAAACGGCATCTAGGGGACTCGAAGCTGTCTAGCGGTCTGAGAGCAAGTCCCCATTTTCATGGACTGCCTGACCTTGAGAAAGAAGATACTTTTATACTTGAACAATGCTTTTTTTTTTTTTTTTTCCTGGTGTTGGGGATTGAAGTCAGGGCCTTGTGCTTGCTAGGCAAGCACTCTGCCACTGAGCTAAATTCCCGACCCTGAACAATGCTGTTTTTATCACCAATTAGCAATTTCAAAATCAAAGCAGAATAAGTATCGCTTTACAAAGGTAAAGGATTGTGGTACTATCTTGCGTCTATATAGTGAAAGAATTTCTATTTGTGTGACAGCCTTTTTTTTTTTTTTTTTTTTTTTTGTGGTGCCGGGGATCGAACTCAGGGCCTTGTGCTTGCAAGGCAAGCACTCTAATCACTGAGCTAAATCCCCAGCCCCAACACCCTTATTGAGCTTTTTTTTTCTTTCTTTCTTTTTTTTTT